>JAVLUZ010000656.1:380867-440867 GCA_036768485.1 Mermis nigrescens | reverse complement strand
AGCTGATGAAAACGGTTGAAATTCTAAATTAGAACTACGTACTAAATAAATATTTTCAAAAATCCCATGAAATTATGAAAATATTTATATGAATGTCATTAATCCATTTATTTTTTAGTGTATAATAATTTATTATTACATACTGAAAAAGTAATATTAAGTTTTACATGAATTTATCACCAAATTTAATGAAAAATGTCTCATTAATTATGTGTGAGCCCTTTAATTTTTATTATTAAATTATTCTAATTTTCTTAAAACTTCGCGGAACATTTTTTTACAATTTAAAAATTTAAATGTGTTAAATTAATTTTAAAATCTTTTTCAGCATCTATACTTCGAAATTCGTCTAGTTTACCACTATTTTATAAATTTAACACATTATTACGGCGCGAAACATTACGAAATTCGAAAATTTTTATCCTAAAGATTTTGAAAAAAACCGACATCATTCTTATAAGATTCATGCGTTAATTAATAACAATTAATTTATTAAATAATTTTCGTTATTATTTATTATTTTAAAGTTCATTTTCTTTGTATGTATTCGCATGTGTGGAATTTCATTGATGTTTAATTGAATAGCAATTACATCATAGTATATACTGCATTGTTATATCAATTTCGTAATTAAATTTCTATCAAAGTTGTTTAGTTTATTAGTTCGCAAATGTCATTAATTTAGCTAGCTCTCCGTAAAATCTTATGCTCTTTTACTGAGAAATTGTACGAAACGATAAACTGGACGACTGATGACGATAGGAGGATATGAATCGTAAGGTGTTCGTAAGTTTTAATGTGAACGAGCCACAACAGTGTCTTAATTAATAAATTTATCAGTTCTAATAATAAAAATCTATTGAAAGATGATAATTTTGATTATATTTAAAATATGTACAGTAAATAAAAAGAATCCAAAAGTGATGATTGAGTCAAAAACAAAAAACGTTTTTTTAAAGTAACAGATTTAGGAATGAATTTACACGTACATAGTTAAAAATTCAATCAAGTACACTCAAATGCTGATATATCTATTATGATATTCTTGTGTAATTTTTTAAACGTTAACGTTTTTTTATTTTTTGTATAGCAAATATCTAGGATTTTCATACCTTTTAGGACTGGATCTTATAGTCAGAATATACTTTTATGGATTGCACGCACTACGAGTTTCTTTAGTCATTCGCAGCTTATTTCAACTTCTTCGATTAATCGTGAAAATTTTAATGCATAGAACTAGGATATATAAAAATTTATCGACTCTTCCTTTTCTAACAAACTTAATTTGACAGATTAGCATCAAAATCGACTAAAAATAAGAAGGTGCGCATTAAGCGCGAACTCGCTGAACAATAAGAAAAGTCAGTGAAAAAACAAGAAAATAAAAATTTGTTGAAAAAATGCATATATATTTAGATAGCGGATGAATTTGCACAAACTGAAAATTTTAAGCTGGATTGAAGACTTACGATTCATTAACCCAAAAATAAAATTAATAATTATGATAATTGAGCAAAATATAATCGAACGCTTGTATTCATTCACGCTTATTACTTTGATTAGTTATAAATTAATTTATTCAAAAAATGCCCTAGCAAACATACGTCGACACCAGGGTAAGCTAGGTAAGCTATTTTAGCCTCAATTTTCGCATATTTTTACGTATAGATCTCGCTGTGTTCTCAGTTATATATGCAATCTTGGGTAATATAAAATCTTCTAATGCGTATATTTGAATTTTATTCTCTTACAAATGTCAAAGACAAATTAAAAATGAAATAAAGATTAATACTTGAATCGTTTCATTTTTCCTTTACGCTAAAAACTTCTTATCCACCGAGAAAGCTATGCAGCTCGGATTCATTCACGAATTTAGCTCATATGAAAGTTCTAAAATTAGATATATATTAGTAAGATATTTAAAAAATCGCAGAATGAATTGAGAAACGTACGACACATTAAGACATTGGAATCGAATGCAAGAATCCCAATAAAAAAGTAATTCCAAAAGTATCTCCCATCAGGGGCGGGTTTAAGGAGGCGCGGGGGCCCGCCTCCCTTCTTTGGCCAAAAATATCTGGCGAGATTTTCAAGATCGTGTATGCATCCGACATTTACTACTTGAATACTATGCTATCCGGGTACTTTCGCATGATTCTTGGAAGTTGATTTAAAATGGGAGACTGTCATTTCGTGACACCCTGCATTATACCACGAAGCGAAGAAAATTTAACACTTTTGAGCCAAAAGGCGGCTAAGAGTGCTTAAGACAATGGTGCATATGATGTCACTGATGTGCGAAATTTTAGAACTCTGCTAAAAAGTCAAATGCATTGCAGGGATCTTGAAAACCTTTGAGCTCTGAAAACTTTACCTCAGACTTTACCATAGACAAGTGATTAAATAAGACGATATAGCCTTCCAATATATTCGTAATATATCATATTAATATATAATAATATATATTCTTTTTATATATTCGTAACATTTTCTCCTTTTTGTGACTAATTGTCAGAATCTTTATGCTTTATTTCTGAAACCATCAGCGATTTAGTCAACTGATAATATTAGTGGTGTAACCTCGCGGATTTATCTACTCACATCAAAACTTAAAAAATCAGAAAAAATTCCGACAACTGAGATTATGTTCTATTTCCTATGTAAGATCAACGTGCACGCCTACTCCTTCGTTGGTTAGTACAAAATATGTTCGATTTTCACGAAAATTTTCGATAAAATTAATAGTTTATAGTTTTTTCCGCATAGTAGGCTTACTTTTTTGTCTTTATTCTGAATTTTTCATGTGACGACCGACTGAAAAAAGACCTATAAACTTTTTTTGGCTGTGATTTCAGCAAATTATTTTTAACATTTTCTGCCCATGTAATATATTGGCTGAAGATGCATTTGAAGGAGGGACAATCAGTTCAGATTCCCCGATTGGAAAAATGATGAATTTGATGGCGAAAATTATGGCAAAACAAAGGTCAAAAATTGATGAAAATCAAAGAATTTCTGCTAAATTTCCCGAGTTTGACTAGGAACTGCATGTTATTATAATTTCTGAGCTATTTTACCGAATAATTTTTGCAGTCTTTCTGCTTAGAAAATTCTGGTATCCGAAACTGGCGCTATCCTGTCTGAGCATATATTGTTCTAACAACCTAAAAATTATAAATTCCGACTTTTGAAAAATTATAAATCAGAAACCTTCCGCAGAATCCACTGAAGCAACACATCGACCTTTTAACCCAAAAATCATTTTAGTCTAGTTAAAACTTGCAATGCGTACGCGTATCGAGTAAAAATTTTTTGATTCAGATAAAATTAAAGCTAAAAACTAAATTAAAAATGATCTCTTTAAATTAACGACGTGGCTTTATGTGCTTTGTCTCATGCTAAATTTTTGGCTTATCTGCATGATTTTATATCTTACACCGCGTCAAAAATTTAATTTTTTTAAAACGTTCCACACTCCCATTATTATCTTTGATCATGCTTTTAATTTCGAAATATTCAATATTTTGTTTTTCCGCATTTATCTGATTTTTTCCTTTTTTAAACATTTTTTCTTTTTTTCGATGCTCTGAATTGTAGGAGAATTTTTTGAAAACCATTCGAAATTTTCAGAGCTTATCAATCAGATTTTCAGCAGTTTGTCAGCAAGACATGTAAATTTAGCTCAATGCTTGAATTAATCCGCTTAAAAAACTAGCCAAGCGTAAAATTCGAGTTTCGACGACTTACTTCAAACATTACGAGCAAGTCATGACGTGCTATTACACTCTAGTAACATTTTTGTTATGCTTTCGTTCATGCAAATTAGGGTCATTAGACGAGTAAGAATCATTTATAGGTACATTTACATTATATAAGCTTCATTAAACACTTTTATACTTCATAGCGTCTCAAATAAGTAAACACTTATAAGCGGGAATGTGAATAAAGCTGCCAAAATTCAATACGAAATATTTAAAACAAAATTGAAGAGAGTGATCAGAAAGTGTTTGAAACATAACATTTAAAAGCTTGGATATCCCAAATTTTGACTGCAACGTTTTTAATTTTGCAATTCAAATAAAAAGCTTAGCGAGTTTTTAATCAACAAGCAAAGTTACAAAGTTTTTCAGCAGTTCAAAAATTATATTTTCGGCGTTTTTCGTCTAAATGCTATTAAGCGTCGATGAAAATTTCAAATTTATTGAAAAAAATTATTTAGAGGAGCTGAGAAGACCCGATACATCCAAGCGTTTATGGCCTGGCCTCGCGAAAAATTAACATATGTATGTACTTGCGTCCCAAATCCTTGAATATCTTGTGATTTTCAAACCCAATTGAATTTTTCGAATATGAAGATAGGTTCTACAAGACGCGCCAAAAGTTATGACCACAAATGCAAGTAGTGTCTTAGGTAGTCTAGATAGCCAGAATTGAAAAAAGAAAAATTTTTTTCGGAAAACTTACGAAAAATATAGTTCAAAAATGCGAAAAAATTTAAAAATTTCCTTCAAAGTGCTTGAAATTGACCAGAAACTACGTTATGATTTAGCTTTGTTCTAGTTTTTAAGGTAAGTTTGTTCCAAAACTCGCTAACCGACTCGCCAAACTGAAACCCAGGATTGGCCACGCTGGGCTTCTATGGATTTGATTTGGCATACCCCTAACTGGAAGCGGATTTGACCCTTTGAATAACTGTTGACCTCGTGGAAATGCTGCCTAACCAATGACTTTTTCTTATCTCCCAAAAAAAATCCATTAGAAAATTGCCATTAAGATGATTTTAGTAATTGTCTGCCCAAACGTATCGATTCCTTCTGCACCAACTCGCTCTTGAAACACATTCTTAATTTTAATCTATTCTTCGAATTTTTTTGTTATATTCAAAAAAGAGCATAGTCAGATATGACATGAAAAAATAGTTGTTCATTTATTCTTCTTTAAATAGAAAAAAGGCTTTCGAAAAATTATCCACAGTGTGGTAAAAAGTTTGGACCAAAGACGCACGTCGTAAAAGGTGTTTGGGCAGTCTTGCTCGACTTAGCAAATAAAAGAATATGAAATTTTCTGCAGAAAATTGGATAGAATAATTGCTAAATAAATAAAAATTAGAAATTTTTCTTTATTAGTGCTTGACATTGACCATAAACTGTGAATTGACATAGTTTTCACGCCATTATAACATTTATAAGTTTTTGAGGTCATTTCGACTAAAAAAGTAAACGAAAGGTTACCGGACAGGCTGACCATAGGTGGGCGGCACCAAAATTCTTAGGGCTGCAAGATTTTTCAAAGATAAAAAATGGTTTTAAAAATGGTGGTATGGCTAATAAAACACTTTTTTCATTGTTTCTCATCGAGCACACTCAATTGACATCAAAAAAAAATTGCGATAAAACAAAAAAAATCGAAAATCGTATTCTGGGATAGGGGGTGTATTTAGCTTTCTGTGGTTGTATACCCGCTAAACCCCCACGGCCAGGTATGAGGCTGACCCCTTATATCGACTTTGATGTGCGTATATCTGGATTTAAAGCTCCTCGGCGGGTCCACAAAATTCATTGAAATTTTCCGCTTTTTCCAGTTTCTAATGACAGTAAATTGAACTCGAAGAACGCGGCTAAATATTTTTTGCTTCTTAATCTTTTGACCTTTTTAAATTTTTTCAAACTCTCTCCTAATTGATCATTGAATAAAGATTATCAATTTAGGACACCGCGCCAACGTATAATCAAAAAGCTACAGGTTTGTAAATTATTTTGCTCTTTTATCTTTTAGCCTTGAGGTTTACATTGTAAGAATTTCTTCTTTTCACCCTTTAATACTTATCCAGGGTTTCGATCGTACAAAAGGATAAAGAGAAGTGCATAACTTAGATCGGAGTTATAAACTGAATCTTGGAATCTTGCAAATATCCTGCCAACTGACTATATTCATAGATTTATATTTTTATAAATTTTACCGTTTTTAAAAATTTTTAATGCCATTAAATGATAGGAAATATCAAAGATAACTTTTTCCATCGTTTTTATTTATTATTGGCATTCTTTGACCCTAGAAATGCGATTGACTCCAAAATTTAGGCCCAACGTACACCTCAAACTTTTCAATTGAATATAATTCTGTTCTAATTCCGTCCGTACACTCTTCTCCGGAAAATTCTGACTAGCATTGTTTATCACAACGATTCCATTCCGTTGGCCGACGTAAATAACAAATTATTCTAATACTGTCGAAGTGACACTAATTAATGAAGCCGAAAATTTTTTACTAGGATGACATGCACAAATTTTATAAGAAATAGGCTGCATTAACTCCCAGACACCCTTGACTGAATTTCCAAAATATATTTTATTTTTTCCAGTAAATTTCGTAGGCAACGGACAGAATTCGATGAAGCGTAAAAAATTGGCATCTATTCGTCCAACTTCTTTAGCCATTGCACGAACCCAGATGCACAGCATGGCCCATCAGGGGCGGGGGTCAGCTGGACTTCGAAGAGGGGTCAACAATGACCTTTTTTGGCGAAACGGAAGTTATCGCCAAAAATTGGTGGGTGGATCTATAATTTTCTGACTTTATGGCACGGGGGGAACGACTTTGGTGAAGGAACCAACCATTGTTGCACGCCGGCCTAACACAAAAGAATGGCTACTTAAACATTCGCTAAGTGGCCACAACCCTCGCTCTACATCGTTGATTTTCTAAAGAAGAAAACGAAGAAGTGTGCTTTTTTAAAGCACTGTTCGCTAATTTTTTGCTCAAAAGCTTCAAATATTCAGCGCTTCGCGCCGCTTACTGAATTCTTACTATGTTTTGTATTCTGTTCACACTTGCTCAATTTCTTTTCAAAAAGTTTTCATAATTTTTTATGTTTTTATTTTTCAGAAAGGATCTATAAGTGCTACTTTTTAAAAACTATCCAGGACTGACTCCTGAATTTTTTTTGCTGTACATAGGCAAAAGGGAGTCAAAACAACACATAAGCGTAGGGTCGGTCTGGGAAGTGTACACCCCCAGAAGTTGAAAATCCCTAGCAGATCACTGTAGACCCCTAGAATTTTATTTTTAGTAACATTTTTTTCAATTTTTAGCGATTTCATCTATTCAGAATTTTCTCGCTGCCCATGTAGGGTTCAAATTCCTCAGACCACACGCCCGTCTGTAGTTTAGTGTAGTCTGTGTTTTCTCTATCGACCATACTTAACCGTAATAAGCTGGAATGCATGTATATATTTCAATGTGTTACTCGGTATGTATCGAGATTAGTCGATCGAACGAAATAAATATAACCATTTTTGTGGCATGTGAACGCATGTGTTTACTGACTGATTCATTCAGATCATGCTAATTAAACGGAATGAATATAACCTATCGTCTGTGCACCACTCGCGGTGGCTAAAAATTTGTTTATTATACATCATTCGCCAAGTTTGCTTACGCTGCATCGAGAAAGCTTTAAGGTCAAAGGGGCACTTAATTATTAGGGCATCCGACGGATGCAGCGATATACGGTATATGCCATATAAGCACAAAATATGCTACATCAGGCTAAGTGGGCCGATTAACGATTGCGCAATCAAATCGGAATGCTACGATTAGATTTTACGCGAGATTGACGTATTGTTTCGATGGAAAAACTTTCATAACGTAAATCGCTTCATCCACTTTCAATGTGTGCCGGATTAAGCCCAGAATTTAACATGACATAAGTGTTTCGAAATTTCTGGCCAATTATATGCCCGGCTAAAGCCGGTTCCAAAATATTGTCCAAATTTTAGCTAGTTTAAAGCCAACACCGACGATAAAACACACGGCTTTAAGGAATTGAATGCAGAGTAATATGAGTATGAGTCCGGCTTAAGCCATAGAGTATTGATAAACAGAAGCAAATTGAGGGAGTGTCCCATGGGGCAAAATCGCTAAAAGTAGCACAAAAAATTTAATTCTAAAGGGCGTATCGATTTGAGGGGGGTGCGAAGATGCGGCCAAATTCTGTGGGAGAGGTCCGGTTGGTGTAAACCGACTAAAATTTCAAAGAAATTATTATTATTATTATTATTATTATTATTATTATTATTATTATTATTATTATTATTATTATTATTATTATTATTATTATTATTGTTATTATTATTATTATTAATATTGTTGTTGTTATTATTATTATTATTATTATTAAGATTATTATTATTATTATTATTATTATTATTATTATTATTATTATTATTAACATTAATATTATTATTATTAATGTTATTATATATTATTATTATTATTATTATTATTATTATTATTATTATTATTATTATTATTATTATTATTAATATAATAATAATAATTATTATGATTATTATGATTAATATTATTATTAACATTAATATTATTATTAATATTAATATCAATATTAATATTATTATTATTATTAATTTTATCATTATTATCAATTTTTTCATTGTTATTATTATAATAATTATAATAATATTATAATTAATAATATTATTATTTCTTTTAGTATTATTAATATTATTATATATTATTATTATTATTATTATTATTATTATTAATATTATTATTATTATTATTATTATTATTGTTATTATTATTATTATTAATTATTGTTTATTATTATTATTATTATTATTATTAAGATTATTATTATTATTATTATTATTATTATTATTATTATTATTATTATTATTATTATTATTATTATTATTATTAACATTAATATTATTATTATTAATGTTATTATTATTATTATTATTATAATTATTATTAATATAATAATAATAATTATTATGATTATTATGATTAATATTATTATTAACATTAATATTATTATTAATATTAATATCAATATTAATATTATTATTAATATTAATTTTATCATTATTATCAATTTTTTATTGTTATTATTATAATAATTATAATCAATATTATAATTAATAATATTATTATTCCTTTTAGTATTATTAATATTATTAATATTATTATTATTATTATTATTATTATTATTATTATTATTATTATTTTTATTATTATCATTTATTATGATTGTCATTATTATTATTATTTTTATTATTATATTACTATTATTATTGTTAATATTTTTTAAAATAATATTATTTTTGTTATTATTATTTTTCTTCTTATTATTATTTTTATTATCATATTACTATTATTATTGTTAATATTTTTATAAATATTATTATAAATGTTATTATTATATTTCTTCCTATTATTATTTTCATTATTTTTAGGTAAAAAGGCAGTTTTTAATGTTTTTAGCTATCGCGCACTTCTGAAATAAATTAGAAGCGATTTTGTGTGAAGCTATCTGTTTTTATCTAATCTTGCTAAAACATCCTGTTTAACATTTTTAGAGCAAAAAGTTTAAATTAGAGATCAGAGTCAGAGGAATTAATTCTCCGGTCTTACATTGCATTATTCGGTACGATTAATTCACGCTTAAAAAGCATCAATTAGATTACTTAAAATTCTAGCAAAATGAAGATATTGCATAATTACAACCTAACAGGCAATAGACGCGCTCATTTCATTTAACATATCCATCGGCTCAAAATTAAGAGGAGATGGTCTTTATTTTTTTGGCCAAAAAATGACAAAAAATGCATAAGACGATTTAAAATCAAAAGCTTTGACAAAAGTGAGGGTAACATATCCGAATATTTGGGGGGGGGGTAGAACAAGTTGTATTTTTTATTTGCATTTTGCATCGTGAGGATTTTTTTTAGGAAACCGAAGATATACATTTGCTTTTTTATATTTCAAATCAGAGTAGCTGGAAGTGATCTATTATGTTCTATTGTTTCAATGTGCCATCTTTTCTGCTAATTTTTTTTGGCAAATTTCGAATTTTGTAAGTTCACTGATTTCTACTTTAATTAATTCACATTTCGTTTTGCTTTTCGGGGTTTCCGGGTATCATACGACTTCGACTTTGTACAAAATTCTTCATCGAAAGCTCGATAAACGTCATTTTTCGCATACGCTGACCTCTAACCCTAATTCAAAGTAAGCGCGTATTCTGATTGCAGGCCTTATGTAAATTCATGGCCACAGGATGAATTAATAAATTTACTTCTTTGACAGGTTTACTTTTTCAAAACCCAATTTTTACGGCAAACAAAGGGTCAGCGAAGATTGTGATCATATAAATCCTCTACACTTTGACCCAAAAACGCTTGATTGGTATTAGAAGGATCTCTAATTTACAATTGGTTGCCCGTCCAAGTTTGGATCATACATGTATTGCGTTGGAATTCCAGCGGAAGGGGTCAAGCCCAAATTTTTTTATAAAATGCTTTTTTGGGCTTAAATACGATGGGTACACGTCTAAAACACTGCTTTTTGACGTTTCAGACAATGCTAATTCTTTCTAGGACATAAAAACGTAAAAAATATAAAACATTAAAAGAAATTGAGTATATTGAACAAAATATAATCAAAAAATGTGTGTATGGCGCGAAGCGCGAAGCCCTGAAAATTCGAGAATTTTCAGCCGGGCTAAAAACGCTTAAAATGGCACACATTTTACAACTTTTACCAACTTTTACAAAAAAATCGATAATAATGTTTGAGTAACTATTGATAATATGTAATCTTTTTAGTTACAAAATTCATTTTCAACGGTTGCGGCTTCATTCGCAAAAGTAGATTATTTTATTATTTGTGAACCCTTCCAAATTAAATTATTAATTTATTTTAATCCTCTCAACATCCCGTTAGATATTTTTTATAATTTAAAAAATTAAAATTTATAAAATTGAATACTAATAACTTTTTCAGCATCCATACTCCAAAAATTAAATATATCCGTCTAGTTTGCCAATATTTTATTAGCTGATCGCATTATTAGAGTGAGGATTATTACAAAATTCGAAAATTTGTATCTCGAAGATTTTAAAACAATCGACATCATTATCATCAGATTTTTTCGTTAATTAATAATAAGTAGTTTATTAAATATTTTTTATTACAATTAATTATTATTTCAAGGTTTATTCGATCTGTATGTATTCTAATTTGCAAACTTTCAATAATATTTCAATGGTTTGAATGGCAATTACATCATTGTATATACTGCATTATTATTTCGATTTCGTAATTGAAACTTTTATCAAATTTGTTCAATTTATTAGTTCGGAAATGCTATGAACTTAAATAGCTCCCCTAAAATCTATAGCTGTTTTACTGAGAAAATATACGAAACGATAAACTGGGCGACTGATGACGATGGAAAATATAAATGCGTAATATATTCTTATGTTTTAATGCGAACAAGAATAACTACCTAATTAATTAATTAATCAGTTTTAATGATAGAAATCTATTGAACGATGATAATTTTTTATCATATCCATAATATGCACTGTAAATAAAAACAATTCAAAAGTAATGATTGAGGTAGAAACAAAAAATGTTTTTTAAAAGTGTCAGAAGGAGGAATGAAGATACATATACAGGCTTGAAGAGACAATTAAGTACAAAAAAAGCTATAATATCGGTTTTGCTATTCTTGTATACTTTTTAAGATTTGACGTTTTTATTTTTTGAATAGCAAATGTCTAGGATTTTCATAAGTTTCAAAACTAGACTATTTAGTCAGAATATACTTCGATGGGTTGCACGCACTACGAGTTTTTTAGTCATCGCAGCTTATTTCAAATTCATCAATTAATCTTGAAAATTTTAATGCGTAAAACTAGGATAAATAAATTTATTGACTCTACATTTTCTAACAAACTTTATTCGACAGATTAGCAACAAAATCTACTTAAAATAAGAAGGTGCGTATTAAGCGCGAACCCGTCGAACAATAAGCAAACTCAGTAAAAAAAACAAAAGAAAATAAAAATTTGTTAAACCTGTGCATAAATATTCAAATAACGAATAAGTTTGCCAAAGTGAAATTTTTAAGATGGATTCCAGACTAACGATTAATTAATCAAAAAGTGAAATTAATAATTATGATACCTGAGCAAAAAGGAATATATCGCAAATATTTATCCAAGTTTAATACTTTTATTAGTTATAAATTAATGTATTCAGAAATTGCCCAAGCAAACAAATGTTGACGTCAGCATAATAGAGTTTTTAGCCTTAATTTAAGCCGTTTTATTTTTCTTTTTCGTTGAAAATTTCTCATCCAGCAAAAAAGCTATGTAGCCCGGATTCAGTTACGAATTTAGATCATATGAACCTCTCGAAATTAGATATAAAATGAGTAGGATTTGTATAAAAAATCCGCAGAATGAATTGAGAAACGTACGACAAATTAGAACATTGGTATCGAATTCTGAAATCCCAATTGAAAGTAATTCCAAAAGTATTTTCCATCAGGGGCGGATTTAAGAAGGTCAAGAGGGTAGGCGGCCGCCCCTCCCCATTGGCCAAAAATATTCGACGAGATAAAGAATGTATATGCAATTGGTAATGATTTCTGGCCGTCAGGGGACATATTTTCTCAAATTTTTCAGGCACTACGCGCCGGATGATACCTATTAATGATATTTATTTACTTTCTTGGCGACCTGGAAGCCATTTTCTGTTCATGTAAGTTATAAAATAAATTCAACAGCAAAAACAGCTATTTTTGCACAGTTTTCTCCTATTTTTAATTAAAAATTTCGATGTTAGAAAATCAAACAGTAAATTATGCTTCTAGACGTCTATCCGCCTTAATTTCTCAAATTTAACGGCGCTTCGCCCCAGTTGTTTTTTGAAGTCAGAGGAATTTAATGATTTTTTCGCACGAAATTATCGAAAATTTAAAAATTCCAAGGAAAAATATTGCGTCAAAAGCGATTTTATGTAAAGTATACTATGTAAAACACCGAAAAAACGCTATTTCGCGCGTTGAGTGCACATTTTTGGACCTATTTTTGACTGTTTTTGGAAAAGCTAGGATATCGCTCCCTCTTTAGGAGAATCCTAGATCCGCCACTGTTTCCCATTAGCCTATGCAAGCGTTTAATTTACGTTGGCGTTCAGAGAACTTAAACAAACAGTTAAATTATATTCGCACAATCCTCATTAGCATGGCAAGAGGGTCTGAGTGCATCCCCAGGTCAAAATGGATTTGAACACATAATTCGATTCGTCCCGAAGAGCTCTACACGTCAAACATGGTCTCGTACCATAATAATGAAAATTCACTGTACAAAACGTCAGAACCTAAAGGGTCTAAGTACACTAAAAGGTCTAAGTCAAAAAATTTGTACTCGTTTTTCTCAAAAAAATCAAAACTGTACTTAGACCCTTTTGACGCGCGGGAGGCGTAATGACGAATATCAATCCAACGTAGTTGTAATGTTTAATATAAGATTTTGCTAAGCCATATTGGCTGACGTGAAATCTATATTCCACTAACAAACAAATTAGACTTTACATATGCATTGTTCATTCTCTTTAGCTAAATACAGCTCGTTGTAAGCGTAAAAGGCGGAGCTTGCTCACGCCCAAACAGCGTTAGTTAGGTACATAACTCAGTGTTCATTCAAGCGAGTAAACTTCAATAAAAGCGGAAGAAGAAGTGATCAAAAGAATTTGATTTATCGCTTGCGAACGTGTTACAAGATAAGCCCATAAAGGGGATATAAAACGAAATACTGAGACTAAGTAATATACAGTGCGCAAAAGAAAAACCAGATCCCGGTCGATGAGTGAGAGTTGAGCATGATCAACTTGTCTTAAGTCCCTCTAGCCTTCGTTAGGTTGTATTTCCAAAAACCGCGATTGTTGCGACGACCTCGCGTCTTGTTGAATTTGCTGCCGCGTCCTTGAGACTTTCTTGTAAAGAATGATAAAATTTTGGGTAACGGGAGGGTGGGCATATGTAAAGTCTAATTTGTTTGTTAGTGGAATATAGATTTCACGTCAGCCAATATGGCTTAGCAAAATCTTATATTCCACTGCACAAACAAATTAGACTTTACATATGCATGTTCGAAGCGTTTGCATAGTTTTTGTGAGAGGACGACATTAGCATCTTTGGAATTATCTTCAATATTTCGATTGTAAAATTTGAAAAAAGTAGATGTGTGAGACCAGTTAGCACTTTTCGAAATATCTGAAATACTCAGCCCGCTTTTTGCGGCTTTTGAAGAAGCTGATCGAATGGAGTGGGCATTAGATTTTTCGCAATCAATTCCTGATAGTTTAAGTGTTTCTTGAACCCATCTTGAAACCGATGTCGTTTTTATTCCGTTATACGGTTTGATGAAAGATAGAAACAAGTTTGTTTTGGTGGATCAAATAATTTTAGTCATATATAAATGCAAAAGTATATGATGATACGGGCAGACGCTTTTTTCTGAGAAACGAAAGACTTGCATGCAGCATAAGCGGAGGACCAAAATGACGAGTTTTAGTCATTTCGGGTGCCGTAAATGAAATATAATTATCGAAAGTTCGCATATAATTTACGTCCAATTTTGAAAACCCGGAATACGTTTGGGGGCTACATAAGGCCAACAACATAACGGTTTATATATAGCAAGATAGTAATTTTCGGTTTGTTACGTGACTAAAATCAGCTTCATCGAGATATAATCCTTTTAGATATTTATTATTATGTCAACGTCCCACGTGTCAGCATAGCGCGTAGAGTGTGGCCAATGAGACAAAAGGGTGAAAAGGCGTACAGACCGGGCCAATTCTCCCAGTTGACGCTGTACGCATCGATGTAAAGTGCGTCTGGATTGGGACGCCTGGACACGAAGTTGGGAAGTTGAGCATTGCTGCGGTCTGCAAAAAGATCAAATTTAGTGGGCCCATTTTTGGGTGCAATTTTTTAAAAATTAGAGGGTCAAGCTTCCAGTTAGAACTGTCAAAATGTGCACGAGAAGCATTGTCTGCTAAAATATTTTCAGAACCCGGTGAGTGATGCGCTTGCAAATTTATTTCTTTATCGAGACACCATTTCCAGATTTGCACTGAAAGGTCGCAAAGATAAGCGCTTTTCGTACCACCCATTTTGTTCAGATAAGCTACTAAAACGGCATTATCTAAGATGAGTGAAACGGATGTTCGAAAACAATTTTTGCAAAAATTTTTAGTGCGAAAGAGGCTGCTAGCATTTCTTTCCAATTTATTGCTGCTTAATTTCGTCTGTTTTCCAAACGCCAGATATCGATTCATTATTACAGTATGCACCCCAGCCCGTATTATATGCATCAGAAGAAATAGTTAGCATGCTGTCTGGTGGGAAAATATCTCGCCCATTCGAATGAATAAGTTGTTTTGCCCAAAAACTTTCAGTTTTGGCTTGCTCTGAAAAGCACGCGAGCCGCATTATAAGATCCACTTCGATTTGGGCTATCAATCAAACACTGTTGAAGATGGCGACTAAATAAATGAGCCAGAATAATAGCTTGACTGTCTGATGCAAAAAGTCCTAAAAGCATAGCGAGATCTCGTGCCAAGACAAAATTCGCTTTTAGGGAATAAATTACACGCGTTAATAATTTTCTGCACTTTCTGATCGGGTATGCAGAACTGCATGCCCACGGAGTCTATAGAAAAACCGAGAAACGTGATTTTGCGTTGGCTGTGTGACCGATTTTTCTTTGTTAACCACTAAGCCAAGATGAGTCAGTACAAAGCAAATTAAGCTAACATCTTGACAAAGGCCATCTTGCGTTCGATTGAATAGCAATATATCGTTCAAATAAATAATAAGATGTAAACCTAGCTGTCTTACTGTAGAAATAAAAGGCTTTACATTTTCGTAAAAAAACGCGAGAGGCAGAAGATAGGCCAAATGGCAAACACGTAAAAGAATAAAATATGCCTTCCCATTCAAAACATAGGTATTTTCTATGTTCTTTAGCAATAGGCACCGAAAAATATGCATCTTTAAGATCGATTTCAGCCATATATCGTTTTTTCTTAAAAGATCCTTTATCACAGTAATCGTTTCCATTTTAAAATGCTCGAATGTAACAAACTGATTTAATGGCTTAAGATTGATGACCGGTTTCGTCTGTTTTCCAGACTCCAGATACAGACTCATTATTACAGTAAGCACCCCATCCCGTGTTGGATGCGTCCGAAAAAATAGTTAGACTGCTGTCAGGGGGTACGACATCACGACCGTTCCAATTTCTCAGCTGTTTTACCCACATAATTAATTCACTTTTCGCGTTCGCTGAAAGAATGCAAGGCGCGTTATAAGACCTGTGAACCTGTGATCTTGAATGTTACCAATCAAACACAGTTGGACATGGCAGCTGAATAAATGAGCCTGAATTATTGCTTGAATGACTGGAGCGAAATGGCCTAAAAGTGTGGCCAAGTCTCTCGCTATAACGAAATTCGCTCATAAGCATACGTTACAGATGTTAATTATTTTACTTATTTTTCTTCGGGAACGTAAAACTGCATTGAAGATGAGTACGGAAAAACCGAAAAACGTGATAGCCTGTGCATAGGAGATCGAAGAACGGTGTGAGCCAACGGGGCTCAAACGATGACTCTGCTCAGAACCGTCTCGTTTGTTTTTCTGACCGGCAGATTTAGTCGAAGCAGTCGAGGCTTATTAGTCCATTTCTATAGATTTTCTCGAGTCATCATCGCAAGAAACAATAGGATAACGTTTATCCCATGAGCGCGAAGATTTCAAAGGTTTCGATAAGTTAACTATCTACGAACGAGTCGAGATTAGCGTGAGAAACATTGCTAGTAGCAACGCTATACATACTGTAGCAATAAACGGCTTATACCAAGCGAGCTTGAATGAACACTGAGTTATGTACCTAACTAACGCTGTTTGGGCGTGAGCAAGCTCCGCCTTTACGCTTACAACGAGCCGTATTTAGCTAAAGAGAATGAACAATGCATATGGGGCCTAATTTGTTTGTGCAGTGGAATACTATGTTCTTCATAACGTGTCTTTTACAATACTATGTGTGTGACAATTTTGGCGTTTTTTATATTGCAGGGAAGGACGTGCATCAGCAGAAAGATAGAAGAAGCGTTAATTTAGCCAGCGATAATGAGTCTAAAACTATCTTATAACAAAGGCTGCTGCTGCGAGCTTCGAAATTAACAATTTTCTTCTACATGCAAAGCCAACAGTTTCGAAAATGGTTATAGAATAATAAACGGAAGAAAATCAAGATTAGACCCGCCGCGCTAAGAGTATACATTTTCGGAGGGCGCAAAAATAGCAATTCCATTTTGTGACCCGATTCGTGACTATTATTTATCATACAAATTCGCTCTATCACTTTGTCGAATTGCTTTCACCCTATTTTCCCGAACATTCCTTACATTTTCATTCTTTTTGGCCTAAATATTTAACTTTTTATTAATAATTTTTTGAGCTAAAGACTACTCGTGTTATTTGTTCTCAATTTGCATAGTAAATAGAATAGGAAAATAAAGCGACGCATTATCTGCGATCTTTGTACAATTTGTGCGTTTGGCCCTGAATGAAAAACAAACTTGTCAAAATAAGGAAAAAACAGAAAAATTTAAAGAACCTGGCAATTGCGATTGATCAATTTTAAACTTTTTTATAAAGACGTGATCCTATCTTTCTGTGTACTGTTAAATAATAAATACAGTAGAGATTAAAAGAAGACTAACTAAAATACGATACGCGTACTGAAAAATATGAATGCTTTTTAGACAGTGTTCAAATTCACATAGGATTTTACATATTCACCTTAAATCAAGCCCTAACATGGCAAGCGCATCAGCTGCCTGCTAATATAAATTGAGCTTATCCTATAATTGTCGTTAAGATGATGATACTGACTTATAATAAAGAAGAAATTCTTGAGAATTCGTTTAATTCAATTTTTAGCTATAATGTCTACTGAAAATTCTGAATTAGCTGAAAATTAGTGTCTATTCAAGCTAATAAGCTGTTATCCCAATATGATAAGCGCGAGAGCTCTTTCGAGCCAAAATGCCCACACAAAAATTTTGGTATGAGTGAGCGTGAAGCAATGTTAATCCACAGCTCCAAGTTAATTTCAAGCACTTTTTTTACAGATACTTTTCTCATTGTCGTATTTGCCAAACAATCCCGTTCTCTCATTCTGGATCTCGACCTTGAATAGTTCGAACATTTTCCCCGTTATTGTCTGAACATGATCCCTAGCTCAGATAAAACTGTCGTGTAGCTCGTGAAACATGAAGAATTTTGGCAAAAGCGGGCCCTAGTCCTAGTCTAAATTTTCGCAACATTACAACTTGCTTGTGAAATTGCTATACTGAAAAATTAGTACATTTCTCTCTATAAAAATATTCGAAATTGACTTTGCTCGTAAAATATGTGGACTGATTGAGCACTGTAGAAAAAGAATTTTGGACAAAATCGGATCCTGAAAAATATGGTTTTGGAATTAAATTTATCATCTTGCGTTTCTTTACTGACACACGTGGAAAAAAGGTAAAAATGGTGAAGTGCTCCGGCTGGCAATTTTTTTGACACTTTTAAGTTCATAAATTTTGCTTACTCTTAACTTAGACTCGACTACTCTACTTTCCTTGACATTCTTATTTTTATTTTTGGATCTTTCTGTTTTAATTTTCTGATCCCTGAATTTATACCCATGAAGAATCAAAATAGAGCACATCAATGTAGTATGAAACAAAATTTTAAATCAAATAACACCGAAATTACCCGCCTACGGGGATTCTGCTTTGGCGGTACAAGTGTTTTTTAAAGGCTGATTTGAAAGAATATTCTGAATAAAATCAATAAAATTATGCATTTTACGTTCGTTCAATGTATCATTCTTCGCTAAATTTACGCATTTATATTTTTAACGATATTTTTTATTTTTTGATGTAGCCCATCAGACATCCATCAAAAACTAGAAACAAAACCTTGAAAGGTAACAACGTCGGAAGAATGCTACTTGTATTATTTATACTAAATTTCACTCGCAATAAGATAGAAAGATGAAGCGGCGCATTTTCTGCAACATTCGACGCATTAGTCACAATTTAAAAAGCTTTCTTGAAAAAGAATAAACAGAAATAAACTATTTTTTTTGTTTTTTTTTGCTATTTTTAAATGAAAATAAATTGCTGATGAAACGTTGAAAATGGCGTTTACCACAACATTTTTAGACCATTTTTTGACCTCTGAAAATCTTTCAATCCTCGCCCAACCCAGAATTCTGGTACTGTCCAATTCGTGAAACAGACTGTAGACAGACGCGCTAATTAGGAGGCAAATTTTTAGTATCAAAACTCAATTTGGAGGTGCTGACCAGGTTCCTGATACTACGCTTACTTTTATTGGTATTTAATATAGATTCTGTTATCTAGTAAAATAATTGTGATACAACAACAAACAGATGGGGTCAATTTAGACTATACTTGCTGCTCACTGCAAGTTCTCAGTATGTTAATTAACATCTTTTGCTTTTTTTGTTCTATTGTTTACAAATTATTCATTATTATTATTACTAATTTTTAAATGTTCGTTATTTAAAATTTTCTTCCTTTCTTTGTTTTCTCCCGTTCTGTTTTTTCTTTTTTCGTATTGCTTTCGCGTTGATGAATTTCATTATTCCAAATAAAAACGCGTTCAATTTGTTAGTTGAAGAATATTTGCAGACCGCAATCAAACTATTGGCAAAACAGTTTACCGAATTCTGGCTCGTGCGTGACTATGCTTAACAGCGATATCTCTGCACATATATGAAAAAATTCAAATCTGACTTTAGTTTCGAAAGTATGTGGACTGATTAAAAAGCTTTAAATAAGATTTTGGGACAAAATCGGATGTTACTGCATGAAATCGTTTTGACACGCAACTTATCGTGTTTGTCTTTTTAAATGATTTTCTTTAAATTTATCTTGCAGTCGATTCAATTTCTTCATATTCATTCGATAAATTTATGAATAGAACTAATAAGAATAAGATTTACAAGATAAATTCAATAATGAATAAGATAATAGTTTATGTTTCTTTCAATAAATGATTTTAGTGCACTAACTTTAAACTTTAATCAATTTTAAAGTCACGCAGTGTGCTTTAAAAGAAATTATATAATTACGCTGAATACAAACTGGAGAAGTTAAAGTGACAAAAAGAAAAAATCGTGTTTTTCGTTAATCATCCCGGAGTTGTAAAATTTAAACCGCTGTGACTAAATTCAATTTCTACTCCGTCATACGTGGGCATGCGAAAATTCTGGGAGGGGTGCAAAATTTTAAAAATTGAATTCGAGGGTGGGGGTATTTTGATTTCTGGGGGGGTAATCTGTTTCGGGGGAGTGGGGTGCATACCCCCAAAACTCCCACCCCCACGCCCAGGTGTACACCGCCCCCTAGAAAAATATACATTCATAAAAGTAACAAATCAATTTGACGCATCATATGGGAATAGTGTATTGACAAATAATAGACTAAATGAGACAACCGGTTGTAAATCTTTCATTTAACCTTGCGCTCCCTTCAAATTTAATAAGCTGAAAGAAGTTTAAAATCTCGATACAGTCATACAGTTCAAAAAGGCAAACGTAAACCTACTTGAACGTTGCGCAATAACTTTCAAACATTCATTATGAATAAAAATGCATAAGTTTTACGTCTTACATTTTTTAGCGCTTCAAAAATAAAAATTGACAGAATTATCGGGAAAATCATCGAAGCTGAATCAAAAACTTTATCAGAGTAAAAAACGGTTCGATTGAGTCTGAACGAGCATTTAAATTGAAATGTTGTCGGAAGAAAAGAGACGGAAAAATACGCATTTCCTGAACACAATACCTCGACTCCTTTTCGTCAAGAAAACGGCATCTGAAAATCGAAAGTAATAAAAGCAGACGCTAAAAATTTAAAGAAAACGACGAAACGAAGAGTCGTTAAATAGGCCGGTATCATCGCCTAATCGATCAAATCGCGTAGACGTCAAAGCTCGTTACGACCGAAGCGTGGTCAGACGGCCAATCGTTGCCGGCCTGATTGGGCGAATCGCTTAGGTGCTTGTTGCCCTGGTAAACCTCGACGCGACGGGCTTGACCCTTGACCCCTTGAACATTATGAAATCGATGTGGTCCTGCGGCTCAGACGCATTGTACACCGGATTGTAGCCGTAGAATGGGCGACCAAGTGAAGCCGGGCATGCGAACTCGGGTCTGGGTGCAACTCCCGGTAGCTGTCTAACAGCCCCTTGACTGGCCACCAGTTCGGTGGTGGGCCAGGTGAACTCGCGATCGCAGTGCGAGTGTTGAGTAGCGGGAATCTGCGCCGATACGTCTAGCACTTAGAGAATTCATGCAGATGTAAGAGGGGTTAAACTTGGCTCCATATACCGGCAGTTGCCGAGCTCTGGAGGTATGAATGGGGATAAAATTGACCAAAATCTGACAATCTAACAGGGCTAATGTGGTGTGCCCCGGATTCGACGGGGTCTCAAACTGGCCCAACTACCCTACGTCCACCTGGTCCAGTCCCCGTAATAGAAAATTACAAAATTTTTGAAAGGCGAAGCAAAGACCAAAACCGGATGAATATCAAATTTTTCTTCAGAAGTGCTTAAAGTTGACTAGAAACATTAGTTTAGAATAGCTTTTACGCAATTCCAGCGCATACACTATACCAATTTACGACGCCGTTTCGGCCCTAACAAACTCGCTTACTTGATCCCTACCTAGACCGGCTGACCATAGGTGGGCGGCACCATAGTTCTGGGGGGCGTAGAAAAACACCATTTTTCAAAGCTTTATCTTCGAGCACTATCCATTTGCATCAAACAATTGCGAAAAGAACAAAAACATTTCAAAAATTGAGTTTCGGGGGTATTTTGTTTCGGGGGGGGGGGTGCATACTCTTAAACCCCGTCGTCTAGGTATGCGGCTGACCCTGACCCTAACCGGCGCGTCTATGATTAAAGGCGCGTATACTGCGCCTGAATTTTGGGGGATGTGTTAGCTATATGTTGACAATAAGAAAGGCAGAGGGATAGAGAACGAGAAATTCTTTCAAAAATTGAATACTTGATGTTACACGGCGGACTTTACGGTCTACAATGTGGTTTTTACGCTATTTTAATACTGAATATTTCGCCTCGGTAAAGCTTTTTGCTGAACGTTCAGATGGCTTGAAGCGCATATTCCGGACAAGTCCAAAATTTAAGGCGATCAGAAATGTAAAGTTAAAAATAGTGGCTCAAATGTTTGGGTCAAAAGAGCACCATTGTTTGGCGCTTTTCAATAATTTACGTAATCGCTAAAAAAGGGAAATATATGAAAATAATAGTATAAGATCCGTAATGTTTCTTTTCCGCTTCCTGCGGACCAAACCGAATTCGAAGTCGGATTTAAGGCAGGGGGGCACACGATAGGGAGGGAGGCGCTATCTACAGCATTCGCCCAAAATATTTGGCGAGATAAAGAATGGATATATGTATAATCTACATTGATTTTTTGGCCGTCAAGTGATTATAATTTTCAATTTTTCGGTTTCTCCGATAATACTCATTAATGACATTTATTCATATTTTCTCGGCTGTCCAGCCGTCATGCTTATGCACAAAAAATATTTCTTAAAACGATTTCAAGTAAAAAAGTGCTTTTCCAGCATAATTTTCTTCGATTTTGAGTTTAGAATTTTCGACGTTTACGTCAAATGATACAAGCGCAGGAGATAGAGTAGTAATTTAACTTGAAACGTTTTTGCGCTTCAATTTCACGAATTTCTCAGCCACTAAATCAAAAATTCAATGGTTTTTAAAGCAAAATTGTGAAAAATTTTAAATTAACTGTTGCGTCTAAGCGATTTTAAATAAAGGAGACAAAGCATATGTGAAGGGCAAATTTTTGGATCTATATTTTTTGATGTTTTTTGGGATGGGTACTGCTCCCTTGAATATCCTAGAATTGCCACTGCCGAAGTAATTACGCGGTCACTAACACACCAGATGTGCTTGCGTAAGCATAAGTCTAAACTAGCAATAAATCATCGATTTACGGGCTCAATTCCATTTCATTATCTGTGCCAAAGCTTCAATTATTATCTTCTTGTGGGAATTTAAAGTAAAAACTAAATACCGACACTTTTGTGTTCTGCTTCTGGTGTTGAGATTGAATTGAAACGAATTTAGAGCATGGAACTGCCTTAGCAGGCAACATTGAAAATAATAATGTTTGAATGTTTTGGCAAAACTGAACATGATTTTTGACACGTTTAACTGAATAACAATTACCCTCGAACATAAACAAAAAGTTAATCAAATTATTCACTTATTCAATCCGCATGATTTTTTTCAAATGAAAAAATTTATTTACGAGTAAATGCCGGAAAAAACAATGTGTCAGCATATATGAGATTGACAAGGATAATCAGCACACCTGGGCGTGGGGGCTTGGGGGGTATGCACCCCCTCCAGATACCAAAAATACCCCCCAGAAATCAAAAATACCCCCCCCCCAATTCAATTTTTGAAAATTTTTTTCGTTTTTTGCAATTTTTTGATGCCAATAAATAGTGCTTAATGAGAAACGTCGAAAAATGGTGTTTTTTTCGCCAATTAAATTTTTAAGGCTATTTTTAGACTCTAAAAAATCTTGCACCCCCTCAGAATTTTCTTGCTGCCCACGTATGATCAAAAGATTAGACTATCAATTTAATTCATTTCTATTTAGAAGGAGTCAGGTCGGGATAACATGCACATTTTCGTTTAATTCAGTAAAAATAATTGTCTTAAATAAATAAGAAATTATCTATCAATATATCTGTAATTATAGTTACATTTCATTTGTCACTTGCCAGTTTTCGATTTTCTGAAACTCATTCTTTTGTGATGAAAAATTAATTAACTAATCAAATAAATCGATAATAAATTATAATGAAATTTTATCCTTTTTTCTAAATCGTCTTCGATATGTTGTAGAATGAAATTTATATTCTGCATATGCAATCTAGAGCAAACTCTGGTTCAAATAAGCAATGCAAAAATTAAATGAGCTAATAAAATAATATTAGGACAGTAAGAAAATAAATTGGGGAAAGCCAACCATGAAATATGTGCTAATTATGTAATTTTTTCGCGCAAAATTTTTTAATATGATAGTGAAATCCGTGATTACCCAATCTAAAATGAGGCGAATTAAAATCACCGGCCAAAATCAACGGTTCAATGTCAGAATAATCCAAATTCGTTGTCAAATTGATAATTGCGCATCAGAGTACGGACGGAATTAACGCGTTTCGGTGAAAATTCGTTATTGGAATCGGCCGATCTTAAAATAAAATAAAAATAAAGATTAATGTCAGTTCAAATAATTAAAAAACATTCTGATTGATTAACATAGAAATTTTTTAAAGTTTTTATTACACACAGAACTTCAGCAACTGAACTCAATTTTTAGCTGATTCGAACTTTTTAGAAACTTACGAAACTACAAAATTTGTAAAGTGGTAAAATTTCAAAATATAATTTTTGATAAAAATTTCGATTATAAAAATTAGCTGATTTAACAATTACTTATCCTTGTCGCTTTCAATAGAGATAAAATTTAAAAAATGGTAAAGAATCAATTTTTGACAATTATTCGAAATTCCAATGTCAGCATTTCCATTGTCAACATTGTAGTTCCGCTTCCACTTTTATAAGTTTTCCTATCATTATTAACAACATTTGTTTGTCTGTGGTTATGTTGCGGTTAAAATAAAAAAATTAAAAGGAACGCGCGAAAAGCGCAAGCGAAAACAAGAATGCATAAGAGCAAAGAGATAGTAGATTGACTGGAAAAAAATCAGTGAAAATGAAATAGATAATAAACAAATTCAAAAAATATCGGGCAAAGTGATGTTACCAAAAGTTTAACTTTTTCCCCCACTCTTTTGCGGTGTATTCAAATTATCAACGCGATTTTACAATGATAGCGATGATCAGTATTATTGGTTAACGAGAATGCCACGTTGTTTTTAGTTGCATGGATTATTTTGCACTAAAAACGCTTATTTGCCTAAAAAATTTCCAACCAATTACTTGCTTCAGAAATATATATGATAATGTATAAAAGAAGCACTATCAAAACAGTAATTTAAATGGCAGCCATGCTGAAATTCTAAGTCCACTTATCCGAATCAAATGAATGAACAATTAATTAATGTAAATATCCCTCCTGCTAAACGTGCGATTTGATATGCACCTCCCAAAGCTCCCGTTTTCCCAGAACGTAGTTGTTAAAGCAAGCTTCGTAAGGGCCGTAAGGTTCGCAACAAATGCACGTCCCAAACGTTGACTAGCAATTTCGGGGCTGTTTTGTCCAACAAAATTTGGCAACCGACGCTATGGACGCCTTGAACTGGCATATAATGCTCACAACCGGAAACGGCTGATGATGCACGCGCTTGGGGCCCCAATCGTATCGTCGCATTTGTCCCAATTACCTGCCAGCATACGCAAGCGCTTTAAATCGACTGGCTTCCACCTAATAAAATATTACGACTGATTATCAAATTAATATTTTATTGATATTTGTAATTTTATTGCGTTCGGCTTGGATGGTTCGGGGGATCGGCCGGTCTGGAATTTCGAGACTGAAGAAAAACAATATGAACACCCCCAGTTTCACTTCCCGCAAAAGGATTTCAATGTTCAGAATACGAAACAGTGACGAAAACTTTGAATATAATTCAAAGTAAATATCCACTATTTATAACAGTTTTTACGTATTATAATTTTTGATTTTGATTTTCTTTTTTATTTCGGTCTATTGCCGCAAACGCTTTCTATTTTCCTAATTTCAAATTCACTCGGTCGTCGTACATGCATTTTATTTGAAAACTGATGTTTTCTGTCATCGATCGTAAATAGATTTGAGCGTTTGGAATCCTTAGCAATAATATTAACGCTCTATCATTTTTTAATTATTTTATTGAAATAATTAGATCGGATATTTATGTTTACTCGAAAACTAATTCTACTTTCCTAAAGAAACCAAAAAATGTTAATACAATCTACCCATAGTTGCGACGCGAAAGCATTTAAAAAAACGTTGTCTTTATTATACTGCAAAAAGGAAGTTCATCAACAGATAAGTAAAATTGTTAATTCATCTCTAGCGATAACCAATCCAAAAGCCATCTTTAGAAAATTTACATGGCATCCCCTACAGCTATAACAGGACACATTTAGGAGGTGCGGTATTTTTTAAAAGGAAGATAATAAAGGAATTCGCTGCTAGTGTTTTTGTTTTTCTTTACACCCAACACTGGCTGTGTAAACAACGTATTAATTTAATGAATAACATTATAACATATAGCAAATTTCATTACTTTTTTCCAAGGCTTGCAGACAACTCAGTATAAAAGAATCACACAATTTAATGACATAGATTTGTAGAGGGAGGAATTTTCCAGATGACTATTTTTTGTTTTTTTCAATTTTGCATTAGTTCTTAATTAGAGTGAAAAAAGTGTGAACATTTACGAGTGAAAGAACATATTTTGGTTGAGTTTTCGACTCGTTTATGTCTACCAAGAAGTCATTTTATCAGTCCCATGAAATTTTTCTGATAGAAATATACTACAGTTTACGGGCTATTTTCTGCTTACCAGCAAACTTCTTTACACTCAATACGGTGTTAAATCTAGGGTTTGAAATTTACACTCTGGAAGATGGTGCTAAAAACAAAATTTGTCAAAGATTTCTCCGCCAACTTCTGCGCTTATAAGTCGGGGGCAAATTAAATTAAATAAAAATAAAGCTTGATCTAATGACTACACGACGCAGCAAACCACGTTTCAAAAAATGCAATATTGAGTTATTTATGGGGGTGTAACGGTCGAAATCATGGGTGTAAAATAGGCGAAAAACAAGTTTTTTTCCTACTTTGATTGATAAATATGTCAAATATTTCGCGAAACAGAATTTTTCCACATACACAATAACTACACTTTTAAGGCTACAAACTGGCTCAAACTAAATTTTTTTTACACTCAATGGGAAGTTAGGTTAAGATTTTTTAAGTTTACAATCTGGTGGATAGTGGAAGAATATTTTTTTGTCTCTTTTTGTCTGGCATTTTCTTCTCCGTTTCGAAGTTGGGTTAGTCCGAATAGAATAAATGGAAGTACTTTGTAAGGGGTACATGCAACAGCAAATTGCGTTCATTTACGAAAATATTCAGCTTTATCAGGAGTTTTTAAGTCAAAAATTGGATGTGTTAAACGTGTTTTTGTCTTCTTTTTTCTGCCAACTTCTCCGATTATGAGTCTGGAGATGATCTCATGTCTAAAAATTTACCAGAAAACAAATGTAATACGCCAGTTAGGCGCTTTTGTTTACACTCAAGAATGGTGTAAAGCGGTATACATCTAATACTTATTTGTCTTCAGGCCATTGTGAAGACTCAATTTTTTATGAATGCTGATCGTAATATCGGAATTACACATCCGACTAAAATCTTTTTTACACCCAGTGGTTGTGAAAATTTAATACTGCAAATTCTATTTACTTCTAGCGCCTTGCAGAAACTTTATTTTTCAAATGTTCTATATAAGGTTAGAATTACAAATATGACTTTAACTTTTCTCTACACTAAGTATATGTGTACAGTGGGCGCTATGCGCTTACTGTTAATGTGTAATTTACTCAACACATTTATTTAACTTCCAGAGCGTTGCAAAATGTAAATTTTTCAAAACATCTTCCGTAAGGTCAGGATAACGAATCTGACTGTATGTTTTCTTCACACCCAGTATTACAAGATGTTTATACTGAAAATTGAATTTAGCTTCAGAGCGTTGCAGAAGCTTAATTTTTTCAAATGTTAAATCGTATCTGAGCGTAAGTGTTCTTTACACCCAAGCGTTGCGAAGAGTTTATGCTGAAAGCCTTTGATCTGTTTTAATAGGGTAAGGTTGTCTTGTTTAAAAGGGATAATGCTGATGTTCAAAACTTTTATTTTCCGCGTTTTCAGCTCCTGTCATTATTGTGTCATGTTATCGTATGTATTTACTGACTGATTTACTCAAATCATGGTGATTAAAGTAGGATGCTAGCAAAGAAAAATGATTCGGTGGAACAAATAAGAGGAATAAACTTAAGATTGTGAATAATCAAGGATTGAATAATTCGATTTTTTAATTCCTCAATGTTCATCGGGCGCGTCATGTACACTTTTGACTTGATAAAACCCCGAAGGAAGAAATCGCACGACGTTAAATCGGTAGAACGAGGAAGTTAATGCATGGAAGGCGACCCACGACCATAGGTGGGCAGCAAGAAAATTCTGGGGGTTGCAAGATTTTCCAAAGGTCAAAAAATTGTCTTAAAAATGGTGGTATGGCGAAAAAATACCATTTTTATCTATTGGCATCAAAAAATTGCGAAAAAACGAAAAAAATTTTAAAAACTGAATTCTGGAAGGGGAGTATTTTGATTTCTGGGGAGGGGATATTATGGTTTCCCGGGGCTGCATACCCCCAACCCACCCCCTCCCCCCGCCCAGGTGTGCCCACGACCCATCCAGCGATTGGGAAAAGTTTCATTGAGCCAATCGAGAACATTTTTTCCCAATGAGGTGGCGCTCCATCTTGCATAAAAATCACATCGTTCTCAATATGACGAGCTTGCAGTTGAGGATAGAATTGGGTTTGCAGCATCTGGAGGTAACTTTGGCTATTGACATTTTCATCGAAAAAGATTTGGGCCAATTAGGCCGTTATCGCCAATTGCAGCCCGTACTGTCGTCCGTGGAGAATGTACGATTTTTCGATGATTGTGACGATTAAAGCCACCATCAATATGAAAATGTGCCTTGTCAGAAAAAAGCAAATTCGTGAGATGATTTGGATTTTGATCCATTCGGTCAATTTCATCCTGCGCAAGTTCTAATCGATTTTCTTTATCTTCCTCAGTTATTTTCTGGACAATGTGCACTTTGTAAGGGTGCCCCTTAAGGTCTTTAAAAATTCTTTGAATGGTTGTGCGACTCATCATAAGAGCATTAGCCGCACGACGTGTAGAAGAATGAGGATTTTCCGTGAAACGTTCTGTCACTCGTGCCGAATTTTCGTCGGAATGAGCGGAACGACTTCGATTTGTATTTTTTATTCTTTGGGACATCTGATGTTTTTGGGATATTTCTAAAAAAAATTGTTGGTGAAAACCATATTTTATTTTTTGGATTTTTTTAAATCTTTTTTGTCAACTATTTTTTTGATCAAATCCATATTTTTGACGTTACAGAATATTTTCGAAAATTCCTTAGCCAAAATTATATTTTTGATCTTTTGGGATGTTCTAGAAATTTTTTTGGTCAAACCCATATTTTTGATGTTTTGGGATGTTTTGGAAAATTTATCTGATCAAACCATATTTTTGATGTTTTAAAAATTTTTTTGTTTGTTGCAGCAAAGGGTGTCATATATCAAGTGATATCTTATATCCATAGGTGGGCAGCACCGAAATTCCGGGAGGGGTGAACAAATTTTCAAAAGGTCGAAAAATGGTCAAAAAAGTTATCCAACTTATCTTGACCATACCTTATATTATTTTTATCTTGATAAAAATCATTATCAATCACGCCATCAAAAATATTCATTAAACAAAAAAAGACCTCTTGCAAGGCGACAACGTCGGGATTGATGATATTTATGTGCCGAGCAATTTTTTCCAGACCATTAAAAACGTTGATTCCCGAGTTCCACAAATTGAACGTCATCATCCGCAGGCGGGCCTGGACTTTCCGATAGGCGCTCGGCGAAGTATGACCGCGGGTTGCGGAAGAACCGGCCGAAATATTCGATTTTATTAAGCAAAATAGAATACTTGCAGTTAAAATACCGACTCGCATCTTTTTAAAATTTGTTTCCTCTTCAATGTTGAGATAGCGGATCTGATGAGAGAACGAAAGGTGTCAATTCTTATTTTTCAGCAGCTCAAGAAACTCGGCGTCTACTCTCTAATACAACTGGTTTTACAACCTAAATAAAAATTTGCGAAAATTCAAAAGAATTAAGTTGAAAAAATTCAGCGTGCTAATAGCAAATCTATAGCATAAAAATTCTAGCCAGATCAAACCAGAATTTTTTCCGTAAGTATACGGGCTAAACGACGGTTAAACGTTTAAAAAATTTGTTTTTCAAATGTTTCTGACAATCATACGCTATTTTTTCTTGATAACTTGGAATTAAAAAATTTCAAAAAATTATAAAAAAATGGGACTCGAGCTTCTAATTGTTCTTAAGTGTGAGAGGAGGGTTCCGTGAAGGGTTAAACACCACACCTGGGCGTGGGGGGTGGTTTGGGGGGTATGCAAACCCCCAGAAACTAAAATACCCCCCCCCCAGAAATCAAAATACCCCCCCAGAATTCAATTTTTGAAAATTTTTTTCGCTTTTTTTCGCAATTTTTTGATGCCAATGGATAGTGCTTGATGAGAAACGTCGAAAAATGGTGTTTTTATCACCATACCATCGTTTTTAAGGCCATTTTTTGACCTTCAAAAAAATCTTGCACCCCCAAGAAATTTCTTGCTGCCCACGTATATTAAACACCCGCTGTTCCCCTGATAGAATTTAAAAATTTTTTTGTTTTTAACACCGATACTAATGGATTTGTTGTATTAATATTCTTCGAAAAAATCTTTTCCTAGCCCTACTGTTAGTTTTAGATTTCTTTTTACTTTCGAAACTTTGTGCCAATTTAAGATAAAAACTAACTGTAGTAAATATTCAACAACCAATGCTACACAGATTTAAGCTTTTCAATGGTTTTTTGACCACAAAGCGTTTTAAGTTTTATTGAGCCATTTGTTTGTTCAAGCATCAGTTCTACCTATTTCGTTATGAAATTTTCTTAAAAATTTTTAACGCGCTCAAAGTGTAACGTCAGGCAGGAAAAATGCTATTCTGACTTTGACATGACGTTAGAAAAAATACAACATAACAAATTAAGCTTTCAATAAGTTTTGGTGACCTAACCGGAATTTCTATGCTTTACTTTACAAAACGATAATCTTAAATTCGAAAATAGTCTGAATAATTAAGAATCGCATCAATATAAAACTAACACATAATAATAATAATAATAATAATAATAATAATAATAATAATAATAATAATAATAATAATAATAATAATAATAATAATAATAATAATAATAATAATAATAATAATAATAATAATAATAATAATAATAATAATAATAATAATAATAATAATAATAATAATAATAATAATAATAATAATAATAATAATAATAATAATAATAATAATAATAATAATAATAATAATAATAATAATAATAATAATAGTAATTATTATTACCTGTATTAATAATAATAATAATAATAATAATAATAATATATAATAATAATAATAATAATAATAATAATAATAATAATAATAATAATAATAATAATAATAATAATAATAATAATAATAATAATAATAATAATAATAATAATAATAATAATAATAATAATAATAATAATAATAATAATAATAATAATAATAATAATAATAAGTAATAATAATAATAATAATAATAATAATAATAATAATAATAATAATAATAATAATAATAATATTAAGAATAATAAAAATAATAAAAGTAATAATAATAATAATAATAATAATAATAATAATAATAATAATAATAATAATAATAAATAATAATAATAATAATAATAATAATAATAATAATAATAATAATAATAATAATAATAATAATAATAATAATGATAATAAAAATAATAATAATAAATTATTATAATAATTAATACTATTATTATAATTATTATTATCAATATTATAATTATTATTATGATATTAGCAATAATAATAATAAAAGTAATACGTACAGGTACTACTTCCCGGACTGAATAAATAGCTCATCTAGATAACTAAAAATTCACGACTTTATATCACGTAATAAAGAATTATACGACTAGACAATGCCGATAATGGCCTTTTGAAAATTTTTAACGAATTTAATAAATAAAATTTGCAAGCGAAATTTACACGAAGTATCAAAAATAAAACGCAAGGTCGAAATATCTAAAGGTGCAAGGAAGCAAAAAAGCAACAACTCGTTAAATGGGTCATGCGACTTTAAAAATGAATAATTAATCATTATCGCAAGAATCTAATAAAATTACATATAAAACTCAATAAATTGATCACGAAGTTATTTATGATGTCAAAAACTGCTAATCACTTATATAATTACGTCTCTAAACGAAATTTCGGATAAACCAATATTTAATGGTCCAAATTTTTCGTTTGGATAGAAATAATCGATTTCGATTTATTCTTTACATTTCTGACCGTTTCTATGATTTAAATACTCTTAGTTGTTTGCGTTTACGGAGAAGATCGATTTCCTCCATTTCACTCTGCAGGGGCAGGTACTTTGATTTCTGTTCAATTTTTAAATTTTTTTTAGTTTTTTCATATTTTTTTTGATGCCAATGGATAGCACTTGATGAGAAACGTTGAAAAATAGTGTTTTTACGCAATACCACCATTTTTAAGACCATTTTTTAGCTTTAAACAATCTTGCAACCCTCCCCCCAGAATTTCGGTGCTGCCCATCTAAGCCTGTGGTGACGAGTTTGTGGAGTAGGCCCAACCCCTATGGTCAATGGACCCATTCCCATGCTCAGTAGCGTCTAATATCGCTTCAGTATGCATCATTAAGCGTTTGGTCTCGTTAAGCCTTACCTGTGGTGCTCGGGATGACGCTGGTTGTCGGGATGACCAGCTGGTAGGTTTCCAATCATCCTCTAGCCATTTGACCCGTTCCCCGATCTGTAACGCCTAATATCGCTTCAGTATGCATCATTGCACGTTTGTCATCCTCAAGCATTACACAGTGTGTTGGGATGGTATGACTTATTCCTTCCACTCGTAAACGCCTGATGTTGCTATAGCAAGCATCATTAGGCGTTTAGTATCCTTGAGCGTTACCTCTTGTGCTCGGAAGGATACCCGTTGTATGGGATGACCATCTGGTAGGTTGCCAAATCCCCTTCTAGCCATTTGGACCCATTCCCCGCTCTGTAATACCTTATATCGCTATAGTATGCATCAGTAAGCGTTGAGACCCTTAAGCGTTAGCTGTGGTGCTCGACATGACGCGCTGGTAGGTTGCCCCATTGCCTCTGTAGGTATTAAACCACACCTGGGCGTGGGGGTTTGGGGGTATACACCACACCCGGGCGTGGGGGGTTGGGGGTATGCACCCCCAGAAACCGAAATACCCCCCAGAAATCAAAATACCCCCATAATTCAATTTTTGAAAATTTTTTTTCGTCTTTTTCGCAATTTTTTGATGCCAATGGATAGTGCTTGATGAGAAACGTCGAAAAAAGGTGTTTTTATCGCCATACCACCATTTTTAAGGCCATTTTTTGACCTTCGAAAAATCTTGCACCCCTCCAGAATTTTCTTGCTGCCCACGTATGGTATACACCCCCCGAGAAACCAAAATACTCCCCCCTCCCCCAGAAATCAAAATACTTCCCAGAATTCAAGTTTTGACATTTTTTTCGTTTTTTTCTCAATTTTTGATGCTAATGGATAGTGCTTGATGAGAAACGTCGAAAAATGGTGTTTTTTACGCCATACCACCATTTTTGAGGCCATTTTTTGACTTTTGAAAAATCTTGCACCCCCCCCCCCTCCAGAATTTTCTTGCTGCCCACGTATGCATTTAACCCATTCCCGCGCTCTATGGCGCCTAATATCGCTTATGCATCATTAAGCGTTTGGTATCCTTAAGCATTACCTGTGGTGCTCGGGAGAATGTGGCGCTCGAGATGACGAGCTGGTGGGGGTAAACACATCCCCAGTAGTCAATTGAACCATTCCCCCACTCAGTAGCGCCGTGCATCACTCTGGATGGCCAACTGTAGCGCTTAAGGCGCCTAAGTCACATATGAACTAGAACTAAAGTGCTAGTCACGTTGTTTTCACTCTAAAACACATGTTTTTGCCGATTTTTTATCAGCTAACTTCTCCAGTTATGAATCAGGTTGTGCTTATCATGTGTGGGCAGTACCAAAATTCTGTGGGGAGGGGTGTAAGGTTTTCTCAAATGTCCAAAGATGGTCTTAAAAATGATCTTATGGCGAAAAATAGCATTTTTCAACGTTTCTTATCGAGAATTATCCTTTGGCATCAAAAACTGCTAAGAAAACAAAAAAATTTCAAATCTTGAATTCTGGAGTTGTTTTGGTTTATGGGAAGAGAGGGATATTCGGCTTTCTTGGCGGGCGTATACACCCCACGCCCAGGTGTGGTCCCAGGACCTAGAATTCATTTTTATTCGTTTTTATTGACTTTTTAAAATGAAAAAATCTTCAGACTTCTGTGGGAAAAATTCTGGCTACGTCTTTGATTTTCAGCATTAAGTTTCTGCATCCGTCTGTTCTGTTTTTTCTAGTTTTTAAGGTTTTATGCAGCAAGTAAGAACTACATTTTTCTACTTAGCCTTTACTTTGAGGACTGAATAACTTCTTCACACTTATTTCATTTAACTTGTACACACAATAATGGCGTTCAGCTCGCAATGGCGTCTTCGATTTCGCGTTTATTATATTGTCTTTTCTTGTTATGTCCATTTCGTTTCCCTCGTATCTTTGCGTTCATTAAGATAAAGTATTATGATCATTATTATTCCATTTATTATCATAGGTAGCCCAATGGCGTTACCTATAATATACTTGGCCACCATTTTTCATAAATGTTTATCACAGCGAGTGCGAATTTGGTGTCCCCCTCACAGCAACAACGGAACACACCTGGGGAGGTGCGATTTTTTAATTAATAGATAATTTAAAAACTCGATTTTGATGTTTTTACAATCAATACCGAGTTAGCAATGAGTGTGTAGAGTTTAAACCGAAAAATTGAATATTTTGCGGAGGGCTAATTTCTAAAATGTTGCCCCTGAGTTGTTTATTACGAATCTGATCCTAAAATTCCTTAACACTCGATGGTTGTTACACAAACGTGTAAAGTATATGTGTTTCTTACTCTTTGCGTGTCCTTCAGCGTAACTAACTCAATTTTGGTTTTTGCGCAGTCCAATTGGTTTTGTAATGTAGAGGGTTACAACGTAGATCAACGAAAAGAATACTCTGGCGACAAGGTGACTTATTCATTTTGATCTTAGTTTTGCTTTCAGAATAATCAAGATACAGTTACTTTCATTTGAAGACTTTTTGAACTCGCACCCGGAAGGGTTACCAGATGGGTAAGTGATATAAAGCTTTATATCCGCAAATTTCATTTAGACTGTAGGAAAAACGACTTTGCAAACAGGACGACCAGAATCTGTTATCCTTTGCCCCAAAGCATTGTTGACTGCAGATCTTTTGAACGCTTTAAGGATTTGATTTCTAAATTTTGTTTAGATGAGTTCCTGAAGGGGCGTACGTGCGTGCGATCCGCCTGTACGTCTCAGTTATTACTATGCTATGCTATAAGCTTTCTTTCGTTCTTTCGACATTATCTTTCGTTAAATCCTTCTTTCATGTAATTTTTTATTGCATTCTACGGTAGTAATTAGCTAATAAATATTAATATCATGATATGTCTGAATCAGAAGTTTTTTCTCTTTTAAGGCAAAATTTCTTGATCTGCGATCGTTTTAGTGTAAAGGGTTCCAGACAAAAAAAGAAATTTTTTCAGCTACACTGCTAAGTAGGCGGAATATGCTGATTATGCTTAAATGTGCTCATCTAAGCATTACACATCCTAGTTTATTTTGCTTCTATAAACCCAATATTCCATTATTAGCGCAAGTGTAAAGTTTACACTGAGAAGCACTTTTCCGCCGAGAGCATTGGGTATGGTCATATTTTTAAATGATCTCTGTATCATCAGAATAACAAATCTGACCTTTAAAAATTTCTACAGCTGAAGGTTGCTGAGCTGTGAAGAGGTGAACTTTGATTTATGCACATCTTTGCTGATGCCAAATTTAACTCCGAATTGCATATTTTTTGATCAGTTTTTTATTCTAAAGATTTATGACCACACCTGGGCGTGGAGGGGGATTTGGGGATGTATGCACTCCCCCGAGAAACCAAAATACCCCTCCTCACAGAAATCAAAATACCCCCTTTCAGAATTCAATTTTTAAATTGTTTTCGTTTTTTTCGCAATTTTTTGATGCCAATAAAAAATGCTCGATGAAAAACGTCGAAAAATGGTGTTTTTTCGCCATACCCCCATTTTTAAAGCAATTTTTTGACCTTTTAAAAATCTTGCACCCCCAGAATTTTCTTGCTGCCCACGCATGTTTATGACTCATCTTTAATCATTTTTATTCACAAACATGCGTTGGTTTACACTTTGTTGCCTCATGCCTGGCTTTCGCTTGCTGGTTTGGTCGATGCAGGATTGTACTTTAATTAGGTTAATAACGTCATTGACCTGAATTGTAATATAAGAAATTTTCTGACTACCGTTGTTATCTTTCTTTCAATGTCAACGCTTGATATTGAAGCTATAAACTGTTGAAGGAAAAGTTAAAACTGTTGCTGTTAAGCTTTGCGGATGCAAGCTCTGGATTTAACTTTCCTCGAGCATTTCTGGTTTGAAATACATTAAGAAAATATTTACGCTAATTTTTAAATCGATCCAAATCCAATGGGACTCTCACGTAGGTTTTTCCACTGTTTAAGGTTAGTTAAACTGCCTTTTGTGCAATGACAATGCAGTGTTTAGGACAAAATTATGCTAAGAAAAAGAAGAATACTAGCAAGAAAAACCGCAGTTCCAACTGAAATGTCAATTTTGACGATTTACGGCCCCATTCGGCCAATATGTATGTAAATGATGCAGACGTTGAAAGCACGTTCGACCTGCATATCAAAAATCAAGGAATGTAGCATACATGGCTAATTGTGCAGCATGCATGGTTTATCGTTACCTCTACATATGTGTATGTACATATGTAGGTTATAAAGTTTATTCGATAGTATATATCTTTGTCATACAAGTAACTGGGGGTTTGAGGGGATCCCGTCACCCAAGATCGGACGTCCACCCATCCATTCCAAGTCAGAAAATGTTTGAACCACAATCCCCGATTTTTGGAAAAACTTGAGATTTTTTGGCCAATTTTAAGTGTTTTTTGGCTGATTTGGCCAAAAATTCTCTTTTAAAGAAAACTACTCCTTTCATTTCGGAAAAGCGGTCTCTATTATTCAGCCCTCTGATTGCCGTTCGTCGTGAAACGTTTACATATGTAAGCAGCCTAAAAAAGACTTCAATTTACGGTCTATTTTAGCAATTTATTAGTAGCCACATTAGACCAGAATGTCTCACCCAAAATAATAGACCTTAAAAAACTTTTTTCAGTTTTTATGCGATTTCCCCCATCCGAATTTGAAAACTCCCACAAATTACTGTAGGACCATAGAACAGCATTTTTCGGACCTTTTTGGCTATTTTATACTAAACTCAGATCTTTTTGTGTTTCTTCAACTGGTTTAGCTGCATATCTATTCGTATCAATTGGACAATGCGTTGAATTTGTAATGAGGTCAGTCTAGAAGAGGACAAAGAAAAAATGTACGAAAAACTCGTGCGATATTTCGCAAGATTCACAGAAAAAATCGCAGGTTTGTAACTGCGAGAGTTACGTGGTGCGAAGTCATTCTATTTGTTCGCGTATGCCTTCCGACAACAGCTTGGTACTGTATCGGTTAAGATAGCCAATTTCGAGTAGCCATCTGCGCGATGTGTGCGCTCGTGGCTATGCCTTCAGTTCTCAAATAAATCCCTATTTTTTATTACAAAATCAATTAGATACTTGTCCGGTAAAATAGAATTAAGTACATGCTAATAGTAATTGTTTTACTTGTTATCGCTTATCGTATTCTAGAACATTCGAATTAATAAAAGGAATTTTAGTTTAATGATAATATGTTATCTTAAAATTTATCCACTGTAATGATCCCGTGATGGGATAGTTAGTTGGCGTTTTGACGAAATCATGGTTCGCTCTGTTTTATCCTTTTGTGATATATTGTGTTGTTTCCAGCTGAGTGCCATGTGTACATATACAAATAAAAGTAGAAAACCCACCCAGGGATTAAATATATCGAGGGTGAGGTGGGCCGGCTTCCGACGTCGAGGACTTCTGATATTCTTGTGGATAGGAAAGGGTAAATACCTTTTGATTATTTATTTCGTCAAAATTCAATATTCTTTTCTCAACCCAAAAGTTAACCAAAAACTTATTTAATTATTTATGATGGCTGATAAGCTTAGAGCTCGTTGGTGTTGTTTTCAAATTTCATTGTGCTACGTACATTAGGAACCAAAAACATTTCAAGACGAGTGTAAACTTTGAAAATAAGTCAATTTATCAACATGAGTAGGGTTGAGATAGGTCAACTGACCTCGCGAGCATTCTGGGATTTTAGGTAGGTACACTTAGGATTTAGGGCATAGCTGCTGAGATCACCTGACAAGAAGCGGTCAGCAATATTAGGACCAAGGGGATCAAAGCCGTAGGTCTACAAGGGTCCAGTGAGTCGAAGTTGTCCTGTGACTACGCGATTCGGACCAGCGCTAAGAGCAGCTTAAGTACTTACGTAAGTCCCGAAGGCAAATGTCAGGCTTGTTTGTATCTGCGTTGATTTTGTAGACGCAGTGCAAACACATACATTTACACTGGAAAGTCCCTCTTTGAGGCTGCTAGCTACAGCCGAACTGATCAGTAAACACAAAATTTATTTTTCTACCCAAAAATCATTATTTTTGGCCATCTAAATATGTGTAACAATCCGTTCACCTTTGTTGTTGTATCGTCCGCGTTCATGGCAGTGCGCATTTAAGCAAGCGTCCGTGGCAAATTTTTGTGTATCGTGGCAAAGTCGTTATTATTTTTCTATTTCCGTTGGCCCTCTGGCAACGAAGACAGCAAGGACACTCATATTTTTCTATAAACATCGACCCTCAGGCGACGATTCATCATTTTTCTCTCTTGACAACAATTTTTTGCTACCTGGGTTTTTTACCTACATTTTTTCTAAGCTCGCACACTTTTTGCTGCTTAGGCTTAGTCCTGCGTCTAATCGCTCATCTCACGCCAGTATACCTTAACAAGCGTAAGCGAGTACTCTAAACGTGAAAAACCTGTTTTTCGAAATGAAAAAAGGTTAAATTCGAAACATTTATTTTTCGCTAAATTTCGACGTACTGAAATTTTTCTTACCCAAAGCTATATTTTTGTACGTTTTTGATACCCAAAAATGGCAGGGAAGGAAACTTTGCAAACACCGCCTGAAAAATCGAAAAAACCTTTGACGCCATCTCATCTGACTCATCAATTACATACCGCGCCTGTTGATTCAAATAGCATGAGTAATGATGCGAGTAATGATGCGAGTAATGATGCAAATAATAGTGCAAATAATGATAAATTACCCCCGTCATTATATACTTCATGTGTTTCACGCTCTGATGACGAGTGTATAATAGGTAATGCGCAATTGCTCATTAATCAATTTGCAATTCCTACTGACGATAATTCATCAAATAATACGATTATCAATAATACGCTCACCCTTAATACGTCAAATAACCAGGAAACTGGTTCTGAGCCATATAACGCCGGTTCCAACGTAGAACGTAATAATAGTCCAAGCCAAAATGCCAATAATACTTGTGCTATATCTGGCATGACTAATGAACTTCTTTAGAGGCGCTACAATCTGTTTGTAGGCAATTTTCTGACCTTTCTTCGTGCTTAATCAAGATAAAAAAGAAAATTTGGATGAAATGCATAAACTGCGCGTGGAATTAAGTAATTTGCTTAAGCCACAATCAGTATCTAATCACACCAAAAATACTCCGTCTCAACGCAACAGCCACTCTATTGATAGCGAAAATTCTTCTGAATTTAATGCGCAACATGCTAATTGTGAAGAAAATGCGCATCGTGCATCCTCTATGTTGTCCTCTGGCAACGGCAATTTAATTCTCAATCACCTTCTGAAATCGTTCCAGAAAATTTTGCACAGTATTTTTAAAACCACGCACCTGTAGCATCTGAATTATCTCAAAATCCTTCAAATATGGTCTTGCAACCAGCTCAAAATTCGGGTTTTTCGGAACATATATCTACGATTTTGCAGCCGTCGACATCAATTTTGCAGATGTTGCTAAATAAGCCGTTGCTGTTGTTATATCGTAATGCACCTTCTTTTGTGCCCAATGCATTAAATTCGAATTCGCAGCAGCTTATACATCCTCCACCGCTGCAATATTTTCCGCCTAATGGCGAAATACCTCCGAATGATTATGTACCAAATCCCGCAAATCTCGTAATACCGCCGAATAACTCTATTTTGCATTCCTCAAACATCGAAATGCAACCTCAAGAAATAAACTTATCTGGCATGAATAACAAACTCAGTAATTTGCAAAATGAATTCGCGCCACTACCTGAGTCATCCAAAAGAAGACGTCAGGTAAAATTTTCTGACGAAAGTTCGACGAGTAGCTACGATTGCTCGCATATTCGTCACTCGCGTAGCAAAAGTAAATCGCGTTGCCATCGTCACCATCATGATTCGGATTCTTCATCCGGTTCTTCATATAGCAAATCATATCTTGCTGATTCTTTAAATTGTGGGACCTTTCATATCACAAATGCAAGTTGCAATCGCAAATAAAAAATTTTTTAATGGTGATAAATCAGATATACGAGCATATTTTGCAGAATTTGAATCGCTCGCTGATACGTACAATATCAATAAATCGGATCATGTAAAATTTATGTCATCATTCTTAGATCCCTATGCTTTGCGCTTATTCCGTTCGTTACCTGCCAATATAAAACAATCTTATACAAAGTCGAAGCATGCGTTAATAGCGGAATTTTGTCCTTTGGACACTGAAATGCTTTTCAATCGTTTCTTGGAACATACACAGCTGCCTAACAAATTGGTTTAAGCATATTATCTTGCGCTTTGCAAAGAATTAATGAAAGCGTATCCTTATCTTGAAGTCGACTCTCATCATTTTAATCATTTGCTTCGCCATCAATTGAAAAAAGGCTTACTACCTGAAATATTGAAAGAAGCGTATCATCAAAAGCCTAGAGCATCACTGGCTGAAGTTTTGGATAACGCATTAAACGCTGAATTAGCTAATAATGAGTACGCAAATAAAAAAGCAGTAACGCCGTATGTATTGGTAACAGCTGCTCCTACAGGAGGCGCAATACCTAAAGATACATTTAGCACGTCTAACCAAAATGAGCCCAATTGCTTGTGCCAGAAAACGTTTCATTGTTCATCGCGTGCTGAGAAACCAGAAAATTCCTCTCGCAAGTATTGTACCTTTTGCAAATGCGTAGGTCATCTCTACAAAGAATTGTTTACGCGTCAGCAACAAGAATTGTCTAATAATAATAACTATCCTGACTGCAATAAAAACAGTTCCATGGCTCGTAACTGCAGCAGTTGCATTCTTTTTCATGGCAAAATCGTTCGCCATTGCGTTTGAATTCGCAAAATTGACACTATTCTCAATCGCGATTTTGTAATCTAGCCAACATTGCTCATCAAACTATGTGAATAATGATAATCGCTTTGACTTGAGGAAAGCACAATCGAATTTTAGGCAAAATTATAACGATTACCAACAAAGTTTGCTATGCAAATCAGTTGCAACAAATGCACCTTTTGTTCAGTTTCCTAACAAACTACGTGGAACATATTATAACTCGAACTATCGCAACGATAGCGGTCCTAATTGCCCATATGTCACATACGCTGCAGATCGCCAACCCACCATAAATTCACCCCAACTGCAGCCAACCCTTACATCCCCTAATGATGTAAACACGGTTACTGCAAAAGGGCTAGAACCTAGCGTGCACACTAACTTATTCAGCGTCGCTAGAATTTCTCGAAGAGTACAAGCACTTACAGCGTCATTTCGCAATCTGTGAAAAAATAAATTCGCCTCAAATTAAAACCACTGATCCGAATATTCCGACTGTAAGCCATGCTGGGACTAACCTGCCCACCATTCTCATTAATGTTCATGGCATAGATGTTCCTGCTCTCATAGATATGGGTTCACAGGCCACTATGATGACCACATCTGCATTTTTACGTCTTGGTTTTAATTTACCGCTTAAACAAGTCTTGCAAGTTGTTCATGGCATAGGCAAAATTACCACAGTCGTACAATATAAAGTAAACCTGACTATCGCTATCGCAGAACAATCTTTTTCTACACTAGTAGCTATCATAGACCATCTGCCGGACAACATCCTCTTGGGATATGATTTCTGTGAAGCTGCTTTAATGTGGGTTAATCCTATCAAGCATTGTGCTTTCATAAACGGCATAAAAATTAAATTATTATCACCATCTACAAAAATTCAATTTTGCGCAAAACCTAACACGACCACTTCTGGTGTTGTGTGGGTGCATGTTTTTCTGCTTGAGCCTGTAATCATACAACCTCAACACGAATTAATCACACCTGGATTCATAAGTCATGGTTCTTGTGATTTTGATATCGCTTTATTTGAACCAAATTCCAATTTCATGGAAAAACTTTACTCTTTGTTGCTCCTTCCATAGTCGATGCATCACATACTATAATTCCTGTTTGCATGTGTAACATCTCTAAAGCGCCAATTCGCATCGATTCTGGCGATATTATAGGTTTTTTAACTTCTGACGTTGAAGTTGTGTCTCATGTTGCAAATTTAGACAATAGGACACCTGAACTTTTCTCGTCCATAAATAAAGCATTAAACGATTCCGCAGTTAATTCGCAGCAACAGCAACAAATAAGTGAACTTTGTCTAAAATACGACTCTATTTTTGCGTTAAAAAATGAGCCTCTTGGATGTACCCCTTTAATGAAACATCATATTGATACTGGGGATAATCCACCCGTTGTTGGAAAAACTTATCGTGTTGAGCATTCTAGAAGAGAATCTATGCAAAAAATCATTAATGAAATGCTTGCTGACAAAATTATTTGGCCTACGACCAGTCCATGGGCTAGTCCATTGTTTTTTATAGGAAAAAAGGACACGTAACTAAAACGCAAGTATACCCTCTTCCTCAACTCGACGATTATCTTGATACCTTAGGCTCTGCCATGTATTTTAGCACTTTAGATCTAAAATCCGGTTATTGGCAAATTCCTCTCAATAAAGAATCTTGCGAAAAAACTGCGTTTATATGCCCTGTTGGCCATTATGAATTTGAAGTCTTACCTTTTGGTTTAAAGAATGCGCCTGCAGATTTCCAGAGGCTAATGGAGCTAGTGCTCTCCGGTCTCAACTAGAAATCTTGCCTTGTTTATATCAATGATATAATCATTTTTTTGCGCACATTCAAAGAACATTTAAAAGATCTTGAAAATGTTTTCATTGCACTTCAAAACGCGAACTTACGGGTTAAACCTGATAAATGTCATCTTGCTCATGTCGAAGTCAAATTTCTCGGCCATAGCATAAGTTCGCTGGGCATCGCTCCTGATATGTCTAAAGTTGCAGATTCAGTCGCATTTCCCATACCAAAAACCGTTAAATCTTTGCAAAAATTTCTTGGCCTAGTCCAATGGTTTAAAAAATTTGTTAAAGATCTCGCTAAAATCCCTAAACTGTTATTCCATCTTCTTCGTAAAGATGTCAAATTTTGCTGGACGGCCGAACACCAAACTGCTTTTGAGCTTCTCAAAAAAGCGTTTACGTCTCCACCAATTTTACAATTACCTAAATTCGACAATGAGCACCAATTTATTCTAACAACTGATGCAAGTAACTATGCGTTAGGTGCTATTTTGACTCAAAAACATTTACCGTCAAAAAATCGTTTTATTCTTAGCTAGGCTAGTCGCGTGCTAAACTCTGCCAAATGTAATTATGCTACTTCGGAAAAAGAAGCATTAGCAGTGGTGTGGGCCATCAAGCACTATCGACACTATCTGTATGGTAAAATATTTATTGTTGAGACCAATCATCAAGCGCTAACCTGGCTCGTAAACGTAAAAGACCCATTGAGTCATTTACGTCGCTGGGGTCTCTAATTACATGAGTACAAATATGAGATTGTGTACATTCCTGGTGCATATAACTGCACAGCAGATCTTTCATCACGATATCCTAAATATGATCATGCTGAACACAAATATATACTTGAGCGCAAAAATATTGTTAATATCGCAAATTTAGACTCAGAAGATTCTTAATCTGAGGACGATCCGGTCCCACCTGACCAACTGCGCAATAATACTCCTAATGTACCATCTAATAATCCTAATGCGCCTATCAGCTCAACAAATACTAAACCTCCAACGTTTCGCAAACTCATTCAACTCACCGATGCAGAAAAAGTGGAAATGATAGCGCCTGCGCATTTACTTGCAGAGCAACGCACCAATGACAAAATACATAAAATTCGCATTGCGTTAAACAATTTAACTACAAAAAAATATCATGACGAATTTTTTCTTGTAAACAATATACTTTTTCATTGTTTTCAACCTGAGCGTTTGCCTACCATCGTGCATCAAATAGTAATATCAAAGTCATTGCGTCGTTTCATCTTAATTGAATTTCATGACTCTATTTTTGGAGCACATATTTCATTGCGTAAAATTTTAGCCGCCATACAAATGCGTTATTGGTGGTCACGCATGGAAAATGATGTGATCAAGTGGTGTAGGAATTGTGATGTGTGCTTACAACGTAAGGTTGCACTAAATTCTACATCTTCTGTTCCATTGCAACCAATCGAAGTATCCGCGCCTTTCGAACTTATAGCATGTGATTGCTTGCATATGCTGTGATCTCCGTCCGGTAATGACCAAATTGTAGTTTTCATGGATTATTTTACCAAATATGTTGAAGCTTTTGCTGTTTCTGACATAAAAGCAACAAACATTGCAAATCTGTTGCTAAGAGAAATTATCCTACGTTATGGAGTTCCCAAACAATTTTTAACAGATCAGGGTTCAAATTTCACATCTGCCCTAATTTCGGAAGTCTGTAAATTACTAAACGTTCAAAAAATTTACGGCCCCATATCACCCCCAGTGTGATGGTCTTGTGGAACGTTATAATTGAACTCTTATTGATGGTTTACCTAAACTGAGTGCTAGAAATGAGTTTGATTGGGAGCAGTATTTGCCGTTTGCATTATTCGCGTATCGCGTGTGACTCCACAGGCGTCAACAAATATTTCACCGTTTGAAATGCTGTATGGTCGCGAACCCGCATTTCCTCTCGATACTTACTCATAGATGACTTCACAATAAATCCGAATTTGCAACCTATTGCAGAAAAGTATGTCATGGATTTAAAGCTGACTTTGCAAGATTTGCATGAAATCGCGTCTAAAAATCTAGCTCAAGTGCGTAAGCAGCAAAAAGCGCAATACGACAAAGCTGTCACTGCAACTAATTTTGCTGTTTTGGAGATCATCTATTTTAATAATACATCGGTAATTCAACCTGAAATTGGTAAACTATCACATAAACGTGTAGGTCCCTATTGCATCATTGCTTTACCTACACCGGAAACCACAAAAATCATGTATGTCTATAATCCGTTAATTACGCATCATGTTCATTGGAATAGACTGCTACCAGAGCCCAAACTACCATATTCGGACTTAATTGCTGAAAAGCACGCATATGTCCCTGGCAATTTTGTTTTGGTAAAGTTACCACATCGCCCTCTCGCCCCGGCTGTAGTGATAAGTTTTCCGGACTTACCGAGCAGGGAGAAAAAATTAAGGGACTGCGTGCCAGTACGTTTGTTAAATGGCTCTAAAACTGCACATGCAGTACCATTATCTGATGTTTTCTCTTTTGCAGACCCATGGCTGACAAAGGTGCCCCTAGCAAAGCGGCGCTCTTGGAGTCAGCTGGTCAACGATTTTAATTCCAAGGCCGCGACCCAACAAACCTAGATGAGTTCCGCGTGGCAATGGTGGAAGTGGCCGCCTCAAGGCAGTTGAACTTCCCAAACCCATTGCCACAAAACGACAATGAGGTTGTTGAGGATTTGGAAGTGCTTGGTATACAAACAATAAAGTATGAGTGCAACAAAGCTGAGTATCATAAAAAACGCGTAAATAACCAAGAACTTTGGTGGACCTACACTTTTTGGCATCTACCGCTGGCTATGCTACTTGTGCCAATCCGGAATATACTCCCAACTGTGCTCGTCACCAATACAAAAATCGTTCGAGGCTATGCTTGCGCTTCTGCAGCCTTCAAACTTGATAAATGGCAAACTGTTCTTGGGCTATGATTCTGACTTTGTAAATGATCACAAAGACATGAAATTTACGGACTGGGAAGAGTGTTTCAAACAAATCTGCCCCACATATCCGGACAAAAACGGGCTGTTTGTCCGTTATATAATGCTGGCCAGCGCTTGGGGCCATATCTTTTCCTGGGACGTGTCATGTTTTACCACGCCTCTGTTCGGGTTGCACCAGTTGCTAGCAATGGCTCTCACGGACGTACAGCTAGTGTGCCATGACCCGCTACGTGGACTGTCTAGCATATTTTCATTTGTACGGGCTCACGTTCAAAGAAATTTTGGCCATTCCCAATGCCGGAATTCGCCAAAATATGCACTGGAAAAATCAATTTTTTGCAATAATTATAGACACATTTAGTAATGCACAAACCATTACTCGCCGTCATGGCATCAGAGCCAAATCGCACAAGTTAAAATGATTGGCTGAGTTTTTCTTCGATATGTTCATTGAAGAAGACAACCCAGACAATTGGGGTCAGGCGTGGAGCCTGCCACTCACCTTTGCCATGCAAGTTTATGTGGCGTTGGACCCGTTGATTACCATCGATGTGTTCATATTGATGGAAGCCTACACGGCTAATAATAGAATCACGGAAGACAGAAAACCTATGCCTTTTTCCTTTAAAGATGATGAAAAATGCGTCGAAAAAGGCCCATAGAAAAAGAAAGTGCGATGTCCATTATCCAATTTCAGGGCCAGGCATCAACCAGCTCGACGGTTGAAGTAGCTTCCTCAGGCAAAGAAATTGTTGAGCCTGAAGATGTGTATCCAATGCGTTCTCAGCCTGAAGTGGCTGTAGCCGCAGCTACCATTGTCACCACAATGACAGAGATGCCGGCGTTTGACTCTATATGGGAAAACCCGTACCTAGCAGTACGCAAGTTGCAGGACAATGCCAGCTCTCAGCTGGGCCCGCCCGTAGCAGCTGTTCCCGAACCAGCTGTTGTTGTGACTATCATATATACGCCAGCCACTGCGACTGTTTTGCAAGCTGAGTCACAAAGTGATACTCCGATTGTTGGAATTGAACCATCAGTAACCATTGAACAGGCGACCTTATTGCCCTCACAAACAGGACGCATTTTAACCCATCTAGCGTCGTCCATTGCTCCCAACGCAAATGATTGCTTTGCAACCATTCGCGACTCTGTCGCAAGCGTTGGCGGGCGCTGCGGATCTGTTTCCTATCCCACCACAGCAATCGGATTGTAGGGATGGACCAGGTCCACGGACCCGGACCCGGCACTACCCAATGATTTTCTTGGACCCGGACCCGGACCCGGACCCAAATTTTTTGAGATTGAAGACCCGGACCCAAAATTTTTAAAATTGAAGACCCGGACCCAGACCCAATCTTTCTAATTATTTTGGACTCGAGTCAAATAGAATTTGACTTAGCAACAGTCTTTTGCCAATAATTAAAAACAATTGCTATTTCAAAAATTTTATTTGCCACTTCAAATAACACTCACATCAACATTCTGAGTTATACTTTCGTTTTAAATTTCTTTGAAATTGTACTTAATGAAAAGTCTGTTCGGCTGGTATATAAATTCGGCTCCGCTAAACAGCTGTTCCAAAGGAACACTTGTTGCTGGCGATGAGAGAAACTTGCGTACAGCAGAGACTGGGTAATTTTGGTAATGTCTGTAAACTAATTAAATTTTATTTTTTTATTTGAAAATTAATTATGCACGGTCAAACTGATTAAAATGCTGAAACAAAACAATGCAGTGTAATTGTCAAGCATTGAAGCAACTGCTTGCTGTAATATGACATTGGGTAAAAAATGGCACATGGCCAATCACAAGTTTTCGTGAGTTAAAAGATTTACTCCTATTTCAATAACATCAAGCGAATTGTACAACAGTAAATAAAGCACTTTGAATGCACACAACCAATAAAAAATTATACAAATCGCACACTACGTTCTTTTGCTTTAACTCTTCTGTAGTTGTCCTCAGTGGCGGATCTAGGATTTTTCTAAGGGGGGGGGCAGAACCCTGACTTAGGCGGAAAAATTAGCCGCTTTAACCCGAAAATTGCTAAAAATCGCTCAAAAATGCTTAATTTTGCGCACTATTTTGGGCCTATGGAGGGGGGGGCGGCCGCCCCCCCCCCCTAAATCCGCCCCTGGTTGTCCTTGTCTTATCCGCGCATTTGGCTCATGTAGTCTATTAGCTACAACTTGATCTAAATTATGTGTCTATTTAAATTGCCAAAAATTTTGTGTCAGTGCATTGTGCTTTTGGAAATGTGCACTTCTACAAGATGTGTTGGACCCGGACCCGGACCCGGACCCAAAAATTGGAAAGCTGCAGACCCGGACCCGGACGCGGACCCGAACTTTTAAAATGTTGAGACCCGGACCAAGACCCAAAAAATCCAAAATTTTGGACCCGGTCCATCCCTATTGGATTGGGATGGAGAAGACCCAATGCCAGCACATATGATGGACGTCACAATGACCAAAATCATGACTTTGCCACCACAAAGGCAACCTACGCTGCCACCCCAAGAGGCGTCGCGAGCTACGCTACCGACGCAAGTCGCGTCACAAATCACGCCACCAATTGCGCTGCAAGTTATGTTGCCGCCGCCGCTTGAAACGCAACCTGGCGCAATGTTTTTGGCACCAATGTCCACCGCCAAATTGGCAGGTTTATCAGATGCCAATGTGCACGTACAGCCACTGGGTATCCAAAATATATCACCAAACGCGGAACAAACACCACCACCACCTGTTGAAGTTGTTCATGAAAATGAATTAGCTGAACAAATTGTGCAGCAGTGCAATCCAACTCACTATATGGCACATTTTTTCCAAATGGTGGAAACATTAGCTTGCGACCCACCGTGCTGTATAGTCCCTGATGTTCTGCATGATTTGCGCACCTGGCTAGGTGATAGAGAAGGAACTATCATGTATGACGAATTGTTAGATGCGGTACAATTGCACTACAATAATGTTTTTGCAATTCATTTGTGACATTCGTCCGCTTCTGTTGCACCTCAGCGCCCTTTGGTTCTGTCAGCAATTGTACAACCCGCGATAGCAGTCGACCGCGGACCATCGCAGCGCTTTATCACACAGCCAAGCGTGTTCCAACGTCTGTATTATCCGGACGATTATTTTGTGCAAAATCGCTTTTTCATAACAACTGGAATGATATTGTATGAAGTTCCGTTAGAGTACTTGGTCAGTCACCAGCACACATGGGCGTGGGGTTTGGGGGGTATGCAACCCCCAGAAGTTGAAATAACCCTCCCCCAGAAATCAAAATACCCCCCCAGAATTCAAATTTTGAAATTTTTTTTTGCTTTTTTAGCGAGTTTTTGATGCCATTGGATAGTGCTCGATGAGAAACATCGAAAAATGGTGTTTTTTTCGCCATACGACCACTTTTAAGACCATTTTTTTGACCTTTGAAAATTTTTTCACCCCCCAGAATTTCGGTGCTGCCCACCTATGGTCACCAGTACCTCAAAACACCAAGTGTTGTGATTAATAGCCAAGCACGGAACATTCGACCTGAAGCATTGCCGCATCAAGTGTGCCTTGCACCTGATCATATGGCACCATTACTGGTGATAATGTGGCAAATGTTCGACGTTTTCGAAAATTTTTCCGCCAAATTTCAAGCTGAATATGAAGCGGAGTATCATCTTACTGCCGGTCTTTTCATCACTGGATGTCATGCAGGCAAAAGTGCTAGTGGAATTTTGGACTGTCGATTACAATTTTTTGCTGCAGCCTATGGCGATTCTGGCATAGCCTGGCATTTGGTAGAGCAGCTGCGTCACATGCTGCGTGTAGGCTTTTCTTGGCCCTTCATACACGCCTTGAGCGCCAGTTGAAGCTTTCCCGGAGTTCCTGGAATTGGCTGAACGTATTGGAGACCAGGCTAAATTGCATTGCACAATTTGGGCCATTTGTCTTCAAACTGATCCGAAATTCACTGTCCCAGGGCAGTTCAATTGGTACAAAGGTCGCCAATGATTGGCCTATTACCTGAAACATAAGTTGCAGGCGGATCTAGACAAAATCCGCAGAGACAGACAGCAATCGCAGTCTGGAACCGAAATAACGCTGAAAACGTCAAGCCTCTTTGCAAGACCTATGAGGGTCCACAGCAAAGCTTCAAAGGCAAGACGTTGATCTGTCCATACCAGCTCAAATCGCGATGCAAAAATCACGCATGGTCTTGAACAGCGCGAAAGGGAAGCACTCGCTCCCAAAATACCAAGCAATGAGTGACGCATATGCGTCACACCGGTTCATTCACCATTGCATCAGGCATTCGTGCAATGCTTGAAGACAAACACTGTCGGCGATTAAACAAATTTTATGACACAAAAACGCAGTGCACCTTGCGCCAATTGAGCAATCTAGAAAAAGAATGTGTGAAACGGCTCGATCTGAGCAGAAGCGCGCGCAAAACAACAAGCAAGTGCTGGCCACAGAGGCGCTAGGCAGCAAGCTCCGCAAACGTCCAGGCAATTGAACTCTGTATCGCAAACCGCGCTCACATGCACAATCACAAGCACAAACAAAACAATATTTGCAAAAGCAATCACGTTCACAGGCTCCAACGCAGCCAAAACCGTATTCGGTTTTGCACTTGCGTTCCGAATCGTATTTGCAGGCACATGCTGGCCATATGTCGCGCTCGCGACAGCAGCAGCCACGTGGGTTTTGCCCACAGTCGCAACCAAATCAGTGAAACTCATCAGGTTTGTCAGCAATCATGTTCGCGTCAACAACAGCAGCAAGCCTTTTACCCGATGTCGCAGCAAGGCTGTGATCCTATTGAGGTCTATCCACAGCCACCTCCTTGACGAGAGCCATTATTACCCTCAGCCGTGGCCTGTTTCTCAGCCCAAGGAACATTCGCAAGAATCACCTCACAGACATTCTTACGGTTTTACTCCAGAGCCATACAATTTAAGGCTCAGACACCGCATCGTTATGCCGACACTGATGACGATGAAGATGATGATTGACCCATCGATCCACATCGTATTTTACGCCAACGCTTATATGTGCGTGCTCCATTGCCATATTGTGACAGGGAGCATTTGAACACTTGCTGTGATACAGAATCCGATCGCGAATCTTGCGTTTTGTGTCGCCGTGGCAAATACTGCATGACAAAATCCGGTTATAAGGATCGCTATTGAACTTTAACGTTTGAAGCCATAAACTCTGCAATTAACGCCACATTGGCCAGCAGTTTGTTTTCCGGATGTGGATTCCCGAACTTTTCTTGCATCATGTTATTTTCTTTCTTGTTTGATATTTTTTGCGTTCAATTATCGTTGTAATTTTCTTGATTTCTGGTGCTATTTTCTCGTCAGTATTGCATAATTACATTCCTAGTCTTTAACTTTACCTCGTGTTTTAATTTTTCATCTTTGCTTTTAATTTTTGCTCATGCATAATTGATCTTATGTGCCTTATTATCTCGTGTTTTAAAATTTTTGCTCAATTAGCGGTATTACTATTAACATATCTTAATTCTTTAACGGACAAGGGTTTCATACCCAATCTAAAAAACTTTTTTTTCAAAAAATTACATTACCCGGGAACTGAAGGAAGGCAAAGTGGCCGAAGTCTTTGTGCAAAAAGGTACGACTTCAGGCGCAAGAACTTCATGATAAAGTAACGAAGAATTGCTCAAACAAGTTGTTGAGCTGAAGCAGGAACTAGCTTCGTTTAGAGTCTTTTTGAGCACTAATATTGCCATCAGCTCGCGTTATTTGTTCTGTTTGTTTGTTTTGAGGCGCCATAGTCGCCAGCACACATGGCGTGGGGGGGGGTTTGGGGGGTATGCATCCCCCAGAAGTTGAAATACCCCCCCAGAAATCAAAATACCCCCCCCCAGAAAATTTTTTTTTGCTTTTTTAGCAATTTTTTGATGCCATTGGATAGTGCTCGATGAGAAACGTCGAAAAATGGTGTTTTCTTTGCCATACAACCACTTTTAAGACCATTTTTTGACCTTTAAAATTTTTTCACCCCCCCCCCAGAAATTTCTTCATCCCCCCCAGAATTTTGGTGCTGCCCACCTATGGTCGCCAGTCGCCCCAAAAAATTTGATACTGCGTTTCGAATTTTTTCTTTTGAAACGTGGGGGAGTGTAACTGTGAGAGTTATACGGTGCAAACTTGTTCTATTAGTTCGCATATGCCCTCTGACAACAGCTTGGTACTGTATCGGTTAACATAGCCAATTTCGAGTAGCCATCTGCGATGTGTGCGCTCGTGGCCAGGGGCGGATTTAGGGGGGAGCGGGGGAGGGGGGGCCGCCGCCCCCCGATTGGCCCAAAATAATGCACAAAATTAAGCATTTTTGAGCGATTTCTTAGCTATTTTCGGGTTAAAACGGCTAAATTTTCCGCCCAAGTCAGGGTTCCGCCCCCTTAGGGGTACCGCCCCCCTTATGAAAATCCTAGATCCGCCACTGCTCGTATGTATGCCTTCAGTTCTCAAATAAATCCCTATTTTTTATTACAAGAATCAATTAGATACTTGTCCGGTAAAATAGAATTAAGTACATGCTAATAGTAATTGTTTTACTTGTTATCGCTTATCATATTCTAGAACATTCGAATTGATAAAAAGGAGTTTTAGTTTAATGATAATCTGTTATCTATAAAATTTATCTACTGTAATGATCCCGTGATGGGATAGAAAGTTGGCGCTCTGACGAAATCGCGTGGTTCGCTCTGTTTTATCCTTTCAGTGATATAAAGTGTTGTTTCCGGCTGAGTGCGTCGTGTACATATACGAATAAAAGTAGAAAACCCACCTAGGGATTGAATATATTGAGGGTGAGGTAGGCCGGCTTCCGACGTTGAGGACTTCTGATATTCTTGTGGATAGGAAAGGGTAAATACCTTTTGATTATTTATTTCGTCAAAATTCAATATTCTTTTCTCAACCCAAAAGTTAACCAAAAACTTATTTAATTATTTATGATGGCTGATCAGCTTAGAGCTCGTTGGTGTTGTTTTCAAATTTCATTTTGCTACGTACATTAGGAACCAAAAACATTTCAAGACCAGTGTAAACTTTGAAAATAAGTTAATTTATCAGCTTGAGCAGGGTTGAGATAGGTCAGCTGATTTCGCGAGCATTCCGGGAGTTTTAGGTAGGTACACTTAGGATTTAAGCATAGCTGCTGAGAGTCACCCAACAAGAAGCGGTCAGTAATATTAGGACCGAGGGGATCAAAGCCGTAGGTCTACAAAGAGGGTCCAGTGAGTTGAAGTTGCCCTGTGACTACACGATTCGGACCAGCGCTAAGAGCAGCTTAAGTACTAAAGTAAGTCCCAAAGGCAAATGTCAGGCTCGTTCGTATCTGCGTTGATTTTGTAGACACCGGTGCGAGACCCCTGTATTCCCCTACGTTGCATCGCAGGAAAACCTAATTTGCGAAAATTAGCAGCAAATATGGTATGTTTCGCAAGAAAATGGATAAAGTTGATACGTCAATTCGCACGATTTTTGCAAGTTGCGCTATTTTTGGAAAAAGTCAGGTCATATAATAATCCACTGCGACACGCTGCGTAAAGTACGAATGAGCCTTAAGTCGTAGGTCAACGATAATAGTAGGTATAGCAGATCAATGCTAAAATCGCAATCTGTCAGCTTATAGCTGAAGACGGAGTTTTCAAAATTCATGACCGAACTTGTATGAGGTACTTGAAAGTCAATTTGTACTCGATCTCATTCTTGGGAGCGATTTTTTCAGTTCGCTGGCTGAGCGACGAAGGAATGGCGTTTTCGATAAGTTGTCGAGCACAGTCATGCTCAAGTTGCAAAGCCTATTTCATTTAACTTTGCGGTTTTCTTTTAAATTTTCCCGCAAGAATCAGGCTACAAAAGCGGTTTAAAATGTTGATGCAGCAATGCGGAATGGCATACGTATCCATGATGCCACGTTATACCGTTGAGTACAATATTTACCGTATTAGTTTAAAACAGTTATTAATCACTTCGAAGTTTTTCAAAAACCTCAAAGTCTAATGAAACGAGACTATAGTTTTTTCCGTTAAAATTACTATACATAGTTTGCGTCATCCCAAACAGCATATTTGCGCTTGTCGGCTCAAAAATGTTTGTTTGTATGTTTACTGAGCTTCGTCATTTATGCCAGCAGAGCGGCTATAGCTAGCAGAGCGGCTTATAATCATACGTGGGCAGCAAGAAAATTCTGGGGGGTGCAAGATTTTTTGAAGGTCAAAAAATGGCCCTAAAAATGATGATTGAGTATGCACAACTGGGCGTGGGTATTGTGGCGGTTTGGCGATTTGTCGCCCCCAGAAACAAAATACCCCCCCAGAAATCAAAATACCCCCCCAGAATTCGAATTTTGAAAATTTTTTCGTTTTTTCGCAATTTTTGATGCCAATGGATAGTGCTTGATGAGAAACGTCGAAAAATGGTGTTTTTATCGCCATACCACCATTTTTAAGGCCATTTTCGACCTTCAAAAAAATCTTGCACCCCCTCCAAATTTTCTTGCTGCCCACGTATGGTGGTATGGCGATAAAAAAACACCATTTTCGACGTTTCTCATCAAGCACTATCCATTGGCATCAAAAAATTGCGAAAAAACGAAAAAAAATTTTCAAAAATTGAATTCTGGGGGGTATTTTGATTTCTGGGGGGGGGGTATTTTTGTTTTCTGGGGGTTGCATACCCCCAAACCCCACGCCCACGTGTGCTTATCATCGTTTTTAATTGGTTTTCTATGTTTGTATATCCAAAACATGTGACGCATCTAACAAAGTGCAAAGCCTACATACATATACATGAACTCTGAAATGCTCTGCTACGGTAATGTGCCTTTAAGCGAAAAGAGGCCGTCCCGTAACTATATATGTATACATACTGTAAAAGTGTTTTCTTTCGTTATTTTTAGCGTTAGCGTACCTAGTATAATGGAATGGAACTCACAATGACTTAATCTGAATCATGCAAAGGTGTAAACCAGTGCTACAATTTTTAAATTTCGCTTAAATCCGTTCTATCTCTCAGCCAGTTCAAGCAGGAAAAAGAGATTTTTACTTGCTGACGCCTGAGCATATCCGTCGATGTCATCATGTCTTCCATGCATTCATCTTAAACTGTACAATTTCACGGCTAACGCTCCTTGGACACTTTACAATTTAGCATAGTTAAACTCACTTTTATCAAAACTTAATGGCAAAAGATATGCTTATGCGATGCGATTATGCAGCCCTGAGGAACCTAGTGTAAGGAAACCTGCAAAGCAGCTCTGGGATTACTTGCTTACATGTATGTATATGTACTTTGCAACAGAAATGCATCTTCCGTCTGAGTATCAAGTAATCTGCCCAGAGCGTGCGGTGAGACTTAATAAAAACAGGCCAAGAAATGTGAACGACGAAGGGCACGTATGCATAAATGAGTAAATAATCAATAGCGCACATATCGCATCATTTCTTCCCCTCAACTGAGTAATCTATGTACCCACCACCTATCTTCGATTCGTAGGCCTGGTCCATTTCAACTATTGCTCGGATTTTTGGCATGCTGAAGGGGTTGGGCGAATTTCGTGATTCGCCCTCAGCCATCGTTTTGATCCTGAAATTTCTTCGTATCTAAAAAGCATTTTATATTATATGGAATGTCGATAAATAAGTTTTACGAAAATTTCATCTCGCCGCCCGAAGCTCCTACTTACTCGCCGAACGACGAGGAATTTAAGGATCCGTTGGCCTATATCGCTAAAATAAAGCCATGCGCTGAAAAATATGGCGCCGTGAAAATAAAACCACCGCCAGTAAGCTGCAAAACACATTTAGAAATTTAGTTACAGCGTGCAGAGTTAAAGTTAAAGCTCTAGGGATGGAATCCGCCGTTCGCGATAAATACGAAAAACTTTCGTTTCACGCCTCGATTGCAAAAGCTAAACGAATTGGACGCGTTGAATCGAATACGCATCAATTTCGCGGATTCGTTGGTCAAGTTTTGGAACATGCAAAGGGATTCAAATGAAAATTCCGGCGCTGGATCAAAAAATTGATAGATCTCTTTCAACTTAGAAAAGTACTTATGCGCGCATGCCCGCATCAGATTTTGTTCTGCAGCGTAAACTAGCACATACACAAATTCATCAAGTTTTTTAGTTACAGGGTCCCTTATTTAACTACGTCATTGTGTTTATATTGGAGAGAACATGTGACATGGTACAATTTGAGGCTTAGGCACGCTTAGGCGTACGTACATACCTTGTACATGTAATGCACAATGTGTAAAGATAAGGCAATGTAGTTGTACGCTCGTTGCGGATCCTCAATCAGCTGGTAGTATTATTGATCTTACTGCAGAGCTTTATCATAAGATTGGCTCTCCGCAAAATTTCTAATATATTTTAGTCATTTCCGTGCGTTCCGATTTAGTCGGAAGCGGAGAAGCATTTTAAACTTTTAATGATGAATTATGCGATTTCCTAGGTATCAGATAAAAAATGAACGTTTTTTTATCGTCGTTCGAAAATGTCCTTCCCAATTTCAGATCAAGCCGATCCAAAGTTGAAAACTTGTACGTGTATGATAGTCTTAAGCCAGCACTAAAATAAGCCAGACAGCTAAGCTAAAAATAGCATGTGTGCGCATCACGTCCCTTTCGACCAGTGTTGCCAACTCCAAAAATTAAAAAACGGTGAAGTCCTATACAAAGTATAATCTTTGCCCAACTGTCCAGAAATCGGCATTTATTCGCCGGTTTCCGGCGAAGATGGCAACGCTGCTTTCGACGGACGCACTGCACAGTGCCTAAATTGGCTGTTTCCAATGAGATTTCTAGGTATAGCCATAGAATTTGACGGATACAAGGCAAATGTTTTTAATGCTTTGTAATCTGCTTTTGGCATTATTTGCAAAGTCGGTCAGTATGTAACTGATAGGAACATATTACACTAGGCTATTAATTCATTAAGAATTTGCTAAGATACTTCACAGAATACTAATCAGCATAATATGTATCAGAAATCTCTTTTTCTATAAAAAAACGAAGGAATACGTTATAAGGTTCTGTCTCAGTTCTATAGTTTAGAAATGAAGACATGTAGGAGGTCGAAATTTTGTCCGGGGGAGAAGCTGGCCGTTTTTAGTGTAGGTTGTGGAGGGGAAAATGGCAAAAATGGTTTAAAAACAAAAGCTTCTGTCAAAAGAGGTTCAATAATTTCTGAGTTAGGGCGCATGGCGGGGACGACCAACTTCGGATTGGGTTACCCCTCTTGCTACATGTATATGCACAGGTAAACTTCTTAGCCGAATGAAATCAACATGTTTAACGGATCTCTATGTAATGTTAAAAAACATTTTCATTTTTTTAAACTTCATTTCATGAAGAAGATTAAACTAATAAGCCATTTCTGGCTGTTTTTAAAGTCGTATAATACCTTAAGTTTTTATCCAATGAACGAGGCAGGTAAAATTAGTGTAAAAAGCTGTTTAATGGCATTGATTTTTCTAGATTTTTCTTGGAATACGGTTCTTTATTTCTAAAGAAGAACATTATATCGACCTCTTCTTCTATAATACATATAACAGGGGATGGGGGATGGGGGCCTTGGGATATGCAACTTCCAGAAGGCCGAATACCCCTCAGAAACCAAAATGCCACCACCCAGAATTCAATCATTGAAAATTTGTTTTTCGCAATTTTTTGATGCTAATGGATAGTGCTCGATGAGAAACGTTGATAACTCGTGTTTTTTCGCTATACCTTCATTTTTGAGAGCATTTTTTGACCTTTGAAAAATCTTGCAACTCCCTCTCCAGAATTTTGGTGTTGCCTACGTATGGTCTTCCCATCCACCAAAGCCAGAAAATTTTTGATCTCATCAATTTTTGGAAAAAATCGAATTTTTGGACAGTTTCTAGGTGTTTTTTTGTCAAAAAGTGGAGGTCATCTACTACCTCTTCCCATAAAAATGGCCGGAGACCATAAATGATCTGGGGGGTTCACCCCTCCCCTCGAATTGGCGATTGGTTGAAAGTTCCCAAAAATTATCTAAAAGATTTGTAGAAAAGCTGCTTTTTAGGCGTTTTTAGCTATCTATTTACTCAAAAATGCCAAATTTCGGCGCTTAGCGCCATTACACTCATGTTTTGGCTGTTTTGTTCAATTTGTATCGATCTTTTTGAATCGTCTGAAACGCTGAAAGACGATGTTTTTGATGCGTACCTACCATTTTTGACCCACAAAAGGCGCTTTATAATTTCACCACACCCCCTCAATTCCCATGCTGTGCATGTATGCCGGGAGACCTCCAGCCGAAATTTCGAGCCGTCACATGTATGCCCCTCACCCCTTCAAGTTGAGATCATTTCCTTACATGTAACGGCTTATATTTTTCGGACCTGGCTTACCGGTCATTTTCGGGGGTTGTGGGGAGGGCATTAATAATCTGCAACTTTCGGCCTAAAATGGTGGGGGAGCCAAGATCTAAGTCGTAGGATGGAGAGATGGGTATTAGTACAATATGTCGCCACATGGTCAGAAAAATGCAAAAAAATTCCAGAAGTAAACAAAATATCTGATTAGGGTAAATTGAGATCGCTGATCACGAAAAAAATGTTTAGAAAGTCCGGGAATGACCGGTCACTTTCTATGAGTGACCATTGGTCAAATTAGTACAATATGTCACCACATGGTCCGAAAATTGCAGAAGTAAACAAAATATCTGGTTAGGGTAAATCGAGGTTGCTGATCACGAAAAAAATGTTTAAAAAGTCGGAGAGTGACCGGTCACTTTCTACGAGTGACCATTGGTCAAATGAGATGGTCACACAGAAAATGCTGACAAGAACAATAATTCCTGGGTAAATCGAGGTTGCCGATCACGAAAAAAATGTTTAAAAAGTCCGGAGAGTGACCGGTCACTTTCTATGAGTGACCATTGGTCAAATGAAATGGTCACACAAAGAATGCTGATTAAAAATAATAATTCATAACATAAAGGGACCATACATAAAGGGACCGGATTTGACCAAGGGTCACTTATATAAAGTGATCGGTTATTCTCCGGACATTTTAAACATTTTTTATGATCAGCAACCTCAATTTACCCAAGAATTATTGTTTTTATCAGTATTTGTTTGTGTGACCATTTCACTTGACCAATGGTCACTCATAGAAAGTGACCGGTCATTCTCCGGACTTTCTAAACATTTTTTTCGTGTTCAGCCACCTCGATTTACCCTAATCATACATTTTCTTAACTGCTGGAAATTTTTTGCAATTTTCTGACCATGTGGTGACATATTGTACTACTTTGACCAATGGTCACTCATAGAAAGTGACCGGTCACTCCCCGGACTTTCTAAACATTTTTTTCGTGATCGGCGACCTCGATTTACCCTAATCATATGTTTTTTTTTACGTCTGGAAATTTTTTTTGCAATTTTCTGACCATGTGGCGACATATTGTACTAATTTGACCAATGGTCACTCATAGAAAGTGACCGGTCACTCCCCGGACTTTCTAAACATTTTTTTCGTGATCAGCGACCTCGATTTACCCTAATCAGATATTTTGTTTACTTCTGGAATTTTTTTTTGCATTTTTCTGACCATGTGGCGACATATTGTACTAATACCGGAGAGATGACAGACGTCCGAGTTTAGGTGGTAGGAACCCTCAACCACGTGTTATATGTACGCCTGCATGCTTCAC
>JAVLUZ010000656.1:299922-380850 GCA_036768485.1 Mermis nigrescens | reverse complement strand
AAAAATTTGATTTTTCCCAAAAATCGGAGGCCAAAAATTTTCTGGCACTGAGAGGGTTAGGGGCGTCACACTTTAGGCCGGGGGATCGTTTCCACCCCCTGTTAAATGGCCAGAGGCACTGTTTTTTGTTCGAGACAAAGATTTTGAGGCTCATACAAAGATTTTCGGAGCCATCTTTGTACACTGTACAAAGACTTTTTTAGGAATAAAGTAACAGTAATTTTAACGTTTTTTGGAGTATTTTTGGCAAAATTTCTAGAAATTTTCGCGCTTCGCGCCGAGTATCATAATTAAATTCTATTTAGCTCCAAGCGCGGGCATTTAACACTCCGAAATCTATCTGTAAGCATCTTTGTACAGATTGAAGCATCTTTTACATCTATTTCCACTGTTTTATAAAGATTTTATGCAGAAAAAAGAACTATTAAACAACTTTGCACTGATTTCTGCCGTTTGAAGATAAAATTGACTCTTTTATCTTTGCGTTGCACTAAATTCATAAGCAAATTGGTGTCTATTATGAGAATCAGTTAGCACATTGCAACCGTTTATTATTTATAGTTGTGTAAACACAAGTCATTTTAAGTTGCTTAGCTCGAATTTTATGTGTAATTTCAACCTAAGACTCATGAAAATTTTGGCGTTTCTGGCCAAACTAATTTAACTAGCTGAATTTAGGACAAAGTTACACCTTTTGCAAAGCGTGCGGGGTCACGGATAACAATCTAGTAGTATGTAAAAATGTGTACATTCAATAGCATATCTATACGTTATATGTACAAAAAAATTTTCGCTCGTACAAAGACTTTTCCTGGAGGTCTTTGTACATGTACAAAGAAGGCTCGTACAAAAAAAAACAGCGGCCAGAAGAGAGCATTTGCGTAAAAGGCCGGCATTTTTTTTACTGTTTCTCGGCAAGCTCTACACCATGGTGTAGAAAATTTTCACAAAAAACATTGTTTTACTCTTTCGTTTCTTACAAAAAGCTACTGTTCAAACTATCAACACGAACACGACTGATTTCTCAACATCCACTTCGTTCATGCTTGACTCTAATCAATTGCGTAATATATCTTTGTGCGCGAATTTCGAGTTCAACTTTCGAGCTATATGGCTGTTTAGAAGACAGACATAGCACAAAAACAATTCATTTTGACACAAAGCGTCAAAAAATTATGGGATCCCTACGATAGGTGGCGGCGCCAAAGGTTCTGGGGGAGGGTGCAAGTTTTTGCCGAAAGGTCAAAAAACGGTGGTATGAGCCAAAAAAACACCATTTTTCAGCCTTTCTCATCGAGCACTATCCATTTACATGAAAATATTCCGCGAAAAAAACCAAAAATATTCCCAAAAAATTGGAATTTCGGGAGGTATTTTGGTTTCTTGGGGGGCTATTGCACTCAAACCCCCACACCCCCACCTCCACGCCCAGGTATAATCCCTCGCCTTCAAGCTAAAGCATTGACAATAAAATTTCTGTTTTCACTGTCAATTAAGCGCAGTTTGTTTTTAGCTCGTGCTTTAAGAACCCATTAAGAACTCGGATAGAAATCGAAAAAATTTCAATCTCTCGTGGTATATACATGCCTGGATACGGACTTGCCTCCGTGTCAATGTGTTATTTATTACATTAAAGTAATATCTACACCAAAACTATTCTTTTTTAGCTCAAACAAGTCTGATGCAAGCAAACCTTTCGTGCTGGTATTAATTTTGGTGACAACTGTTTGCAATCAATGATGCAGTCTTTGTGCGCAATGAAAAATCTTTGTGCGCTTGCAAATGCAGATACATATAATCAGGCAGTAAGCGCTAATCTAGAATAAAAAGTCGAAAGCAAAATCGATGCTCAGTTTTCGGAAGAGCTCTACGGGAAAGAAACCATTAAAGTGCATAAGAATTCCGAAGCACAGCGCTAACGTTTTAGCAAAGCTAAACAGGAGTTCGCTGATGAGAAATAAAGGTACCTGTAGATAGGAGAACAAAACATGATACATTTCTAACACAAAGGGCGCGAAGCACACAAGAGTAGTCAGGTATTACCACACCTGGGTGTGGGGGATTTGGGAGTATGCATCCTGCAGAAACAGAAATACCCCCCAGAATTCAATTTTTTAAATCTTTTTGGTCTTTTTTCGCAATTTTTTTTTTTTTTTTTTTTTTCGGGGGGGGGGGGGGGGGGGGGGGGGGGGGGGGGGGGGGGGGCAATGGATAGTGCTCGATGAGAAACGTTAGAAAATGATGTTTTTTTCGCCATACCACCATTTTTAAGGCCGTTTTTTTGCCTTTGAAAAATCTTGCATCCCCACAACTTTTGGTGCCGCCCAACTATTGGCATTACCTACCGTTTTTTGTGGCACTCGGCAAAGACTTTTCCCGATGTACCAAAGACTTTTCGGGACCGTCTTTGTACATGTACAAAGATTTTCGGGAAGACAAAAATTGCAAAAAAAGATAGTGAAATTCGCAGAGAGTTTCGGCGCTTCGCGCCGAAATGAGTAATTGCAGTATTCTATACAGTGCTTTTTTTGTGCAAGGTCCGTTTGTAGAGGCAAAAGATGGTCCCTAAAAGTCTTTTGTACATTTCGTACACACAAATTTTTGGAGTACTATAACATGCTGCAGTAGCGATTTTAGTGTGGCAAAAACAGAGTTGTTCGACCTTTGATTACGAATTTTGGCAATTTCTAGGTTTATGAGGGCAAAAAGCAGCAATAATCGTCTCAAAAGTGTCGGCGCGAAGCGCCGAAAAAATTAGCATTTTTTTTTCAAAATGCAATTTCTGAAAGTATAAAGATATATAGAACACACAATTGCTCATTTCGGCGCTGCGAATTTCGAACCTTTTTGCAGTTTTTGTCTTCCAAAAAATCTTTGTACATCTACAAAGACGGTCCCCAAAAGTCTTTGCACATCGCGAAAAATCTTTGCCGAATACAAGAAAAACCGTGATTCTCAATATCTTTATAATGGCAGAAATTGCATTCCAAAATAAAATTTCAAATTTTCCAGCGCTTCGCACCGTTTTGAGACAATTTATATAAATTTTGGCGTCAGACACTCCAGAAATTAGCTAAAATACACTACCAAAGATCGGAAACTCCGTTTAGCCACACTTTGAATGGCTACTGTACTCTATTAGAGTACACAAATGTGTGCATGTACAAAATGTACAAAGACTTTTAGAGGACCATCTTCGTACATGTACAAACGCGCCTTGTACAAAAAAAACGCTGGTAATACCCCCCGAGCTTTGAAAAACTGTTAGCTAAATAGCGATTTTGGCCAAAAAAGCATTGCTATATAGCCTATTTTGGTCTAAAAAAATTAGCTATATAGCCTTTACGGTTCAGAAAACTAGCTATAGTCTGTTTTGAAGCTCAGAAATGTTATGTATTAGTGATGAAACGGATCCTCAATTTCAGGTATCCGATCGGATCCAGATCCTACTTTCTAAAACTTCCGGATCCGGATCCGGATTCATTTTCATACAGACTTCGGGATCTGGACTGGATCCGTCATCAAACTTCCGGATCCGGGTCCAATATGAATGATTCAACCAGTACACCATTATTGTACTGGTTAATGAATTTCGGATATAGCATTATCGCTAATAAATTAAATATGTTCGCTATCATACTCGCTATCTTTATCATTATTATGAACGTGCCTCATTTATGTCAACATATTTATCCCTCACTCATCATCTCTACAAGTGATTGTGGTTTTTTTTTTTGTTGATGAAGAGCGGATTTTAAACAAAATCGGATATTCTTCTAACACGTTAATAAAACTCGTGGAGTGTGACAGACGTAGTAGCGAGTCAAGTAAACATTTTTTAATGAAGCGAAATAGTTTCAAGTCACGTAGCCGTTCTGGTCTTAATATTGGCTCGTGGCGCCTATCATGCACTTAAAATACAGATAGTAAAATACAAAATTCTATTGTCAAAGTTGAGCAACGCACGAACTCGCGTTAAGTGTACTGTCAATCAAATTCGCCTCGTTTATATGCACGCGCAGAATAAAGTCGTGATCGGATCCGGGCAGTGAAAATTAAAACTTCCGGATCCGGTACTTTAAATTCAAAGTTCCGGATCCGGATCCGGGTAGTTAAAATTCAAGAGCTTCCGGATCCGGATCCTGAAAAACATCCGGATAATACCGGATCCGGAGTAGTCGTTTCATCACTACTATGTGTATAGTTGTCTTTTCTTAATTTTAAAAATGATACACAGCTATTTTATCGACTCCTAAAAAAGCTGAATAGCTATTTTAGTCCAAAAAGGCTATATAGATATGTTTATGAGTCCAAAAAAGAATAGCTATGCTCAAAAAGATATTGGGGCGACTTTTGAAGAAGTCTCCCAAACTTACCTGAAAAATTGGTAGAAAAAGTGTCTTTTAAAGGGTTTTTGGCGTATCTGTTTGCTCAAATCGATGTTTACGTATACGTAAATTTTCGGCGCTTCGCGCCATAAATTAATGTTTTAAGCGATATATTGGTCAATTTATTCGACTTTTTTCGAAAAATTTTTTCATGATTTTAGGCTTCTGGAAGGATAGAGAGAATCGTCGTAACGCCAAAAAACGATGTTTTTTCAAGGCGTACCAGCCATTTTTGGGCCCAAAAAAAAGCACTTTAGGTTTTCACCCTCAGAATTCCCATACTGCGCATGCATGGCTATGCTGTTAGAACAAAAAGGATATTCATTTGCTATAAAATGCTCAAAAACGATCGTTTTGAAGCGATATCCATCGTTTTTTCTCTAAAGAACCGTTTTTACGAGGCACATAGCTATCTACCGATCTTCGATTGTCACCACCCCTGCCCCCTGAAAGTTCGACCTTGCGCACCTATGGCGCGAAGCGCCTTAAATTTCTTGAAATTTTCTCGAGAAACGCTTTAAGAAATGCAAAAACTCGTATCGTTTCATCCAGAAAAGCCGTTGCGCATTGCGCTTATTCCCAAAATTTTCCATTAGCGCAGGACCGGTTTCCTCTGCTCAGCGCTAGAAAAATCCCGTGGCTTGAAGCATGAAAAAAGCGTCAAACGACGTCTAAAAGTAAAATTTCAAGAACATATATACTCATTTTTAGAGCAGTAGACTGTTCAACTCATTCAACCAGACACTTTTTCCATTATTTTGTAAATATTCGATGCTACAGGCCATTGCCGTTTGTACATGTACAAAGATGGTCCCTAAAAGTCTTTGTACATTTTGTACACACAAATTTTCGGGTACTATAAAATATAACAGTAGCGATTTAAGTGTGGCAAAAACAGAGTTGTTCGACCTTAGGTAGCGTATTTGAGCTAATTTCTGGGTTCCTGAGGGCAAAAATCACTAATAAGCGTCGTCAAAAAGGCGCGAAGCGCCGAAAAATTTGACATTCCTCCTTTTAAAATGCAATTTCTGACATTATTAAGATATACAGGAACAGATAATTACTCATTTTGGCAGGAAGCGCCGAAAATTTTTGCAAATTTTAAACCTGTTTCGCAGATTTTGTCTTCCCGGAAAATCTTTGTACATGTCACAAAGATGGTCCCCAAGAGTCTTTGTACGTCGGGAAAAATCTTTGCCGAATACAAAAAACGCTGATTGCGTTGCCCTTATTCTTATTGTTTTCATGTAAATTTGACCATAAATATTCATGAAACATAAAATGCGACAATAAAGTTACACTAATTTACATTAAATATGTGATAAAATTACTCATTTACCCAACCCCCTCCAAGGGAAATCGGTTTACCCCCTACCTGAGCTTGTAACCGTGTGCACGTGTGCTGCATACCACTTAAAACCTAAACGGATCGAAAATTTTCGCCTAAAAAACGTATTAATTAAGCCAAAACGGCTCTTTTAAAACATAAATCATCGGAAAAGCCATGAAATCGTTGTGTTGCCAATTAAAAAAGCTTTTTTGGCACAAGCAAATGATATTCAGGTCACCGGAAAATCCAATGAATGCACATATGCAACATAACCAGGCACGTAACTGGCCGTCCTATTTTTAAGGGGGGTGGCAACACCAATTTTTGGGGGACTAAGCCCAAAAAAGGCAAAAATTAGCACAAAATAGCGTTTAAAATGTCCTATTTTTCCGATTTTTCTGAATTTTGGGAGGGTCCGAACCTTCAATCCCCCAGAGATACGTGCCGGAACATTACAGAATTTTGGTCGTGGGGATTACTAGTCGTCCAAGTTTAAAGATTGCTAAATTAAATTACCTTCAATTTTAAGTTAAAAGTGACAAGAAAAAAGCACAACAGCGGATTTTTTAGCCAAAAATCGGAGGGAGTGGGTCAAAATTTATGACCTTGGCGGACGACTGATTATGCGTGGGGATCCCCTCATTCCCTTGTTACATGTATGTATGAAAGGATGCAATAAACAAAATAATGGTCGGAAACCACGTAACGAAAAGCAGATCCATTCTTCCTTTCGTCAATTGTGTTAAAGCTCTTTTAAGCCCTCCGACTTTTGGGTGAAAGAAGCGGGGGTTGGGTAAAAACATTCAGTAAAGGGCGCGCCAGACCAGGCCTTTAGTGACCTGACCTGGCCACCTAAATGTTGGTTAGCTACAATCAGCTACCGTATAACTGAAGCGAGGTCCGATCGACGCAGCGACATTTTGACCCATGTTTTGCTGACCTTTGACCCCGCCCGTCGAACCGATGAACTGCAATTTAACCGTCGGTGACTGACTTGAAGATCCAAACCGATGAACTCTATTATTAACACTCTGAGGGTGATTGAGATGAACGCGACTGGTAGAAAGGACGGGTAAAGCTGCTGAGCTTGCTGAGGACGACCTGAGCACCTGGACCAGTGAATTAGCAGTTCTAATGGTGATACTTCGCCCTTGCTGTTGTTGTTGTTGTACTGGTTTGAGCGACGTCGATGAGGAAGAAGGCAGCCAGACCAGCTGATTGCCCTTCAATACAATGCTGCCCCCACCCGCCATGCTAACGACACGCTTAGTGTTTGTTGCGTTTACAGTACTCGTCATCCGACGAGTGATTCGCGGGTATACAATAGTATAAATTCGACTAAGTAGTGAAAAAATAATTAAAATAGAGTATATACTTACATGAAATATGTAACAACCATGCATGATCTTGGGGGGTTGGGTTTTCCGCCCCCCCCAGAATTATACCCAAATCCAGGTATATACTGATAACATGTCCCACAGTTAAGGGTAGGTGTCAACCAGCCAGCAGCTCAACGACCGGGCCCAAAATTTGGCAGGACCGGGACCGGGCTTTTGAGGCCGGGACCGGGACCAGACTTTATTTATCACTAACACAATACGTCGTGCCTTGCATGATGGTAGTGCAGAGACATCAGAAATCCTTTATTCAGAGACATAGTCAGGGTCTTAAATTGAACGATTTGTAACCAATAGCACTGAAACCAGATTTTAAGAACAACAATTCGTCAACATCATCAGGAAGCAGTGTTTTTTTTGTACAAAGTCCGTTTGTATATACATGTACTAAGATGGTCCCCAAAAGTCTTTGTACATTTTGTACATGCAAGTTTTTGTGTACTATAATATAGTACTACAGTAACGATTTTAGAGTGGTAAAACGGGGTTTTCAATCTTTTGGTAGTGTATTTAAGCTAATTTTTACGTTTCTGACACCAAAATTCACTGAAAATTATCTCTAAACGGCGCGAAGCGCCGAAAAATTGCGCCGAAAACTTTGACATTTTTCCATTCAAAATGCAAATTCTATTTTAAACATATATAGGACAAACAATTACTTATATCGGCGCGTAGCGGCGAAAATTTCCGGGAATTTTACACGTTTTTACAGTTTTCGTCTTCCCGAAAATCTTTGTACATTTTGTACACATAAATTTTTGGGTACTATTATATGGTACAGTAGCAATTTTACTGTGGTAAAAAGAGGTTGTTCGACTTTTGGTAGTGTATTTTAGCTAATTTCTGGGTCTCTAAGGGAAAAAATCACTAAGAATCGTCTTAAAACGGCGTAAAACGCCGAAAAACTTGACATTTTTTCCTTTTAAAATGCAATTTCTGCCATTATAAAGATATATAGAACACACAATTACTCATTCCGGCGCGAAGTGCCGAAGAGTTTGCAAATTTAAGACCTTTTTTTGCAATTTTTGTTTTCCCAAAAATCTTTGTACATGTACAAAGACGGTTCCGAAAAGTCTTTGTACATCGAGAAAAATCTCTGCCGAGTACAAAAAAAAAACTGTCAGGAAGCAGTACGCAAAATCGATAGGTCACACAGTGATATGGAAGAAATACAGTGGAGTGGACATAATTGATTTAAACAAGAAGTTAATCACATAAGACATCGATCTTAGCAATAAGAACACGCAGTCACAAAATAGTGGCTAATCATTTGAGTGGAATAATATAAGATTGTATTTATTTGCTTGGACGAGTTCTCGAGTAAATTTTTGCTCAAGTAGAATAAAAAAGCCAAGGCTACAAAGGAATAGTCACAGGGGCAAAGGCTACCGAGAAAACTGCTTTTTTCTCCGACGGAATTTTTTAAGACAAGGCTCAAGTTCTCTTGAGCAAGCTATTATTAGCTCACTGTCACGTAGACAACAAAAGAAATCTTTACACTTTTTGCATAAATTAATATTCATACTAATGTCTCTTTATGTTGAAATGTGAGGATTGCACACTCTTATCGCGCTTAAGCAGAATCTAGTAGTCAGTATAACAACAATAATGCTATGGTTTTTTGAATACATATATCATTCCCATTATTTGCGGAAAAGTCGACATATCGGTATTTTAAAAAATTACATTTTATCCACGATTTTAATGCGCATAAATGCATAACATAAGATTCACGCGTCGAGATATGATTGAGATCAGGGACACACGAATATAACAAGTTGCATCAGTCCAAATTAAGTGCAAAATGGATACACAGACAGTGCCTACTGATTAACGTGCTACAAAGGTTCAGATTATGTACTCATGTACATACAGCATTACACGCTTCTCTAAGTTAGGTAATTTGAATGCCTTGCATAATCTATAAGGCCCGGCCCAGACCCGGCCGTCCTGAGGCCGGGACCGGGCCTGCTAGGCCCGGCCGGGACCGGGACCGGGCGCCCGGTCGTTCCTTGCCAGCCAGGCCCTATGAAGGGACAGGGTGTTGCGAACAATCACAATTTCATAGTACATGTGTTATGTTACGTGAATAATTAAATGGGAGAAAGCATTGAACAGTACACTAGTAAGATTACATCATTTCAGCAAGCTCATAATAGTAAAATTCCACATCGTAGTATTGGAAAAGAGACATCATAAGCTGATAGTAATAGTAAGAACGGAATTTACTACAACGGACCACCATCAATGAAACAATGATCAATCCATTCATCCCACGCTATCCCAGTGACATTTTGACGAAACCGCCTGCCCGCAACAAGACCACCGAAGCTGACATTCCAAAGAACGATAATTCTGCCTTTTGACATTTTCAAGATTCACTAACTTATTTTTCTGTTATAAATATATATGATTCTTCGTATGAAATCAGTATTAGTATTAGTATCAGTACAATCAGTATAGTATCGTATCGTCAGGATTAGTATCGTCAGATTTAATATCGACTTAATTATCTGATTATTTCTCAGTTTGACTAATCGACGAATTAAATTCTAGACCGTACCATTATGTGCTTCTAATCTGATACTACATTCAGGACATAGGTGAGTTATCTACCTATACTAACTAAATATTTTAGAGGTAAGCACACAGGGAGCATGTGCCCCACAGAATAAAATATGAGAATGATTTTCTTTTTACTCACCCCCTTTTGTTTTTAAGCCAAAAAAAATCGTTAGAAGATTTGCGGTGCTTTGCACCGAATTTCAGCATTATAATCAGATTTTTTATGTAGCCCAAAGTGCGAGGTTCAAACACTCCGTTTTTAGTCCTTTAAACAACCTAAAGCTTATTTTACATGTTCTGCACAGGTTTTATGAAGAAAACGAGATTGTTCAAGATGGTGTCCATTTAATTCTCATCATATTTAAGGCATCTGAGTAGAAACATTAACAAAGTGCACTGCTTTAGTGGTCGTAAACATCTTTTTAATTCAACCTCTGGTCCCCTTATGTTTTAAAAAATTTAGGACATGCTCACCACCCCGGAACAAAATCCTGTTTAAGCCTGCAACCAGCTACAATTACGGATCATTCACCCTCCACTATTCTAGAAACTGGTCGTATATCCCCCCAAATTCTAGGCTGTTATGTCTGCTACCATCTAAACTACAGGTGAGTAGTGCAAAGCAGGTACCAATAGCCAAACAAGCAGCATCAAAATACACAGATTTGGCCATATTAGTGGAGCTAATACGTGAATAAACAAGCTGTGCAAATGTTGATGATTTGATACTGTATGCAATGCGTTCATCTTATGCATAAGATTATTCTTGGGGTCAGGGCCATATTCAGAATTTAGTTTTGTGGGGACAGGACGAAAATTTTTTAAAAACATAAAAGGGACCAAAGGATGAATTAGAAAAGACGTTTTACAATGACTAGAGCTGTACACTTTGTAAAGTTTGCTACCCAGATGCCATAAATATAGGGCAGTGATTATCCGGAGTCAACTGCAAATAACTTAGCATACAGTGAAATATTATTTGCAGTCAAAAACCAGCAGCCTAGGCTAAAGTTCGTTATTTGTGATCTTGAGAACAAGCGAACTGTGATGAGTAGAGGCATAGAGGTGGGTGAAAAAATAATGAGTCGGGGGGGGATATCCAGGTGCGGGAAAAGAACTGGAATGCTCTAGCTGCAAAGCTGACGGAAATATGATAGAGCGAAGGGAAAGCAGAATTAGTTGAATGAGTTAAGCAATGCTGAACCAGCAATCAGTAGTAGAAGTGACAGTCATGCTCATACATGCACAGTATGGGAATTCTAGGGGGTGAAAACCTAAAGTGCCTTTTTTAGGCCCAAAAATGGCCAGTACGCGTTAAAAAACATAGTTTTTTTGGCGTTCCTGACGATACTCTATCCTTCTAGAGCATGAAATCATGAAAAAAATTTCGAAAAAAGTCGAATAAATTGACCAATATATCGCTTAAAAACATGAATGTATGGCGCGAAGCGCCGAAAATTTGGCGATTTTGAGCAAATAGATAGCCGAAAACCCTTAAAAAGACACTTTTTCTACCAATTTTCAGGTAAGTTTAGGAAACTTTTGAAAAATAGCCAATTCAAGGGGGGTGAAACATTTTTTGCGAGGGGTGAAAAATGGTTCTGCTGGGGGTGGAAAACCCCCAGATCATGTATGGTCATGCTAAGCAAATTAGGTTAATTTACATATGAAAAACGAATTTCTGCAGAAGTTTTGGGTTCCAAGCGATGCTTGTGATGATTAGGAACCCGAAAATTGTTTAAAAAAATATGAAAAATCACACATAACGAAATTTTTCCACAGCCGGAATAGACTGCAAATAGTATCACATGCAGTTCAGTATTATTTGCAGCCAAAAACCAGCTACCTCGACTGCAAATAATATCACACACAGTCTTTGCAGTCAAAAACCAGTGACCTATACTACAAATAATTCAGTACAATGTGTGGCCAAAGTTGCTGATTTGACTAGAAATAATAGATTATTACATTGTGCGCAGTATTATTTGGAGTCTAAGCCACTGGTGTTTGACTGTGAATAATATAACACAGTATCCGACCTGATTTGCAGTCTAGGCCATTTGACTACAAATAATATTACTCTAGGCACAATATTATTTGCAGTCTAAGCCGCTGGTATTGCCTGAAACGGAACTTATGCACTTTAAAATCCGTCAAATTTTCTCTATCTTTTTTAACATTAGGGCATACACCGGCTTACATTATCGTATTTATCAGTCATTATCAGAAAGAGAAATAACTAACTGGGATTCTCCAAAATTCCACACATTTTACTTTTTTTTTGTAAAAAACCATGTTTTTATGGTGTTTTAAGTTTAAAATTAAAAACAATTATTTTTTAGATATAAATAGTTTTCAGAAGTTTAATTTTATATAGGTACTTCTTCTGTTACTAATGCCTTATGCTTAGGCTTAGTAATAGTGCATTCATATTGGTACCAGGGGATGGGCAAAGCCACTTCAAAATGGGGCTAAAATCACGGAGCGAGCAGAGTAATTTTTGCCGCATGTTTGATTTAGGCTTAGCCCATCCATGGTACCAATATGCATCCTGAAACAATCAAATCACAAGTGCTTGCCCTCTGTTTTTAGCCATTTTATATTGTTTTTGAGATGTGGAAAAAATACATGGTTGGCTCATAAGATTGTTAGCAACTCTAAGAATCAGGTGGCATTGCCCGAGTGGTTAACGCATTGTGCTGGAGAGCAAGAGGTCAAAGGGTCAAAACCTGGCAGCTGCAAAGTATTTCTCTTTCTGAAAATGCCTGATATATACAATAATGTGAGCCGGTGTATACCCTAATGTTAAACAAATAGGAAAAAATTCGACGGGGTTACCCACATAAGTGCCCAATAATATTACACTGCGTCTGAACTGATTTGCAGTCTGGGCCATTGGTTTTTGACTGCAAATAATATATTGTGTGCTATATTATTTACAGTTGACAGCAAATAATTACTGCATAAAACCTGTGCAGAACAGCAGAAATAGGGAAATTGGTGTAGCTGGTTCACATATGTATTAAGATAGCCACATTATAAGTACGTAAACAGCAAGTAGTATCCGGTGAAAGCTGCCACCTAAATGGCTTGATTTAAGTCAAGTCGAAAACAAATAAGGCAGTCCTTGTACCTATTTGTCTTAATTTTCGAAAAGCAAATTACGAATTGATATCTATTTGTTTAGCCGCTGTTTCTTGGCCTGATTTGTTTAATCAATGTACTTCAGTGTATGATATGTATAATGTTTTTGTTTCTGTTCTGCAAACTATTAGTTCTGATCTCATACCTAAAAAGTACGAAAAATTCTACGAAAGCCCTTCCTAAAAATATTTGTAAGTTATGTTAAAAAAACTAAAATTATGGAAGAAATACAAAAAGTTTGAAACTCAAGCTGATTGGATTATCTATTCCAGTTTCTGTAAATCTATAAAAAGACAAACCAAAAATTTTTTGCGAATGAAGAACTAAAAGTTTTAAAATTAGGTGATATCCGAAACTTTTACAATTTTGTTAATTCTTGCTTAAAAATAGATAAAAATTCATTTCCTTTGACTTTTTAGTAACAGTGTTGAATTAGAGAATGATCGTGAAAAAGCTAATCATTTTAACCTGTATTTGGCTTCTGTTTTCACTCTTGATAATAAAACACTTCCTTTTTCAGGCTCTTCCTTTTCGGGCTCATACAATTTCATCCTTATCAACTATCAAATTTGATACAGATACCGTTTACAGAGCTATCTGCAAATCTAAACCAAGTAACACATTAGACCCTGACAGCCTCTGCGCTTATTTTATCAAAAAACTAGCTTATTTGCTCTCCTCTCCTCTTGCTTCTATTTTTGAAACATCTTTTTGATCAGGTTTATTCCCAACATTGTGGCATCAAGCAAATGTAATTCATGTTTTCAAAAATAAAGGTGATTCTGGTTGTGTTAAAAATTATTATCCGATTTCTTTGTGTTGCACTTCCTGTAAAATTATGGAAAAAATCGATAATAATACAATTCTTGAGTACTTGAATAAAAAAATTTGCTTTCTTTCCTTCAATTTGGTTTTCTAAAAGGTCAATCATGTGAAACACAATTGCTAAAATGTAAAAACAAATAGGCAAAATGTATCAATAAAAAAACTACATTGATGTAACTTTTGTCGACTTTGAGAAAGCTTTTGATTTCATCTCCTATACTAAATTACTTCATAAACTGACTGCATATGGCTTGCATGGTTTCCTTTTTAACTGGCTTAAATCTTTCTTGTCTTCTCGATCTCAATGCATAGTTGTAAATAGTTCTTTTTCAGATCGCCTAAATGTCTCCAGCGGTGTCCCACAAGGGAGTGTGATAGGCAGGCATGTAGCTGTGGGGGGACTGGGGGTCCGGACCCCCCCAAATTCAGAAAAACCAGAAAAATAGGACTTTTTGCACGTTATTTTGTGATGTTTCTGGCTTAGACCCCCAAAAATTGGTGTTGGTCCTCCCAAAATAGAAGGGCCAGCTACGTGCCTGGTGATAGGGCCAACCCTTTTCCTAATTTATATAAATGATTTATGTGATACTATCAATAGTTGTATACGTTTATTTGCCGACAATGTCAAATTGTACAATTTGTCCACTTGTAATGTTGTACTTCAAAATTATCTTAATAAGCTTTATATGTGGTCGCGATCTATCAATAAATGCTTAATTTTATACATAGGTTATAAAAATCCAAAGCATCAATATTTCATTGGGAATCGACCATTGCATTCTGATTCCGACTGTGTCTGTGACTTAGGTGTTCTAATGTCTCAAAATTTGAAATTTCAACAGCATTATCACGAAATAATGAAGAAAGCTTCTCAACACTCTAATTTGATACTTAAGTTATTCTTTTCTCGCGATAATGAAATTTTTATCTCATGCATTAAGATATATGTTCGTCCGTTACTTGAATACTGCTCTTCTGTTTGAAATCCTTATTGTATTTGAGATATTGATCGTATCAAATCAATCAAATCAAATCAAAAGTTTATTTGTCATCAAACAAAAAATTGGGCAAATAATTTAAGTAAATTGACATCAAAACACGCGTATTATACTTCAAATTGCACGAGAAAATTTTTGATACATACATTATATTATTCCAAACAATACCCAAACTACTACCTGCATGCATAAATTACGGTTTTATTAATGCGAAATAATATTAAATCTGGACCAAAAAGTTTGATAGACAAGGACACCTAAAGGCCAATTAGAAATGCGCTTACTTATGGCCCTGAAGAAAAGCTTCAAAATCAAGGGTTTTCAATCTCATCATAAACGCTTTTGAGTTAGGAGCTTGTATAACATGCTCAGGCAAAGAGTTCCATACAGAAGCAATTTCATTACAAAATTCATATTTTCTAAAGTTCAGATTTGATTAGTTTACAATTAGTTTCCAAGAATTTATGGCACAATTTGACCCCATATAGAGAACAAAAAAGTCATCAAAAGGCAGTGCTTGAAATTTTAAGATAGAATAGGACATGTTTAGATCGAAATAGAGCCGTCAAAGTTCTAGGCGTTTGAGACACAATTCCTTCAATCTAAAATCATAAGATAGAGTTTTATCATTGAATAATCACTTTGTGAACCTTTGTTGTACATTTCATACTAAATTTATGTCCTTAATGAGGTAGGGGTTCCAAACTATAGTGCTGTACTCATGAATGGGCCTAACATAAGTTGTAAAAGCCTTTATCAGCATTGTGTTTTGTTTTGAAACAAAACGTCGAAAAATCAAGTTCGAGACTCTCATCAATTTTTTTACTATATATTCACAATGAACTCTAGATTTCAAATTTTTTGATATCAAAACACCAAGATCTTTCACGTCAGTCGCATCTTTTGGTATTTGAAAATCATCAATTTTGTAACAATATTCAGGGTTAGACCTTCCCATCTGCAAAACAAAACATTCATCTAATGATATCTTCAGCTGCCACATGTCAGCCCAAGTTTTGATGTGCATCAAATCATTTTTGCAAATTGATAAAGTTTGAGGCAAGATTAGAGATCTTAATATCATGTGAAGTAGTGATGTCCTGGGCACCGGCACCGGCACCAGCGCCAGTGCCTAAGCACCGGCACCGGGCCGGTGCTAGGCTGGTACCGACGCCGGTGCCGGTGCTAGATAAAAGAGAAAAAATTAGTGTAAAAAGAATAATTGAAGCTCAATTATCACCAATTTAATGAATAAAGGCGCAATAAGGTAGCATTTTGTTAATAAAATCTTCTGATTAGCATAGTGAAGCATTTTGACTGAACTTCAGAACAAGTCTTTGAGCTTTAAAAATGAATGATTTATTCAATGAAACACATCTTATTGAAAACATTAACAGCAAGAAGCGTAGATACTAATAAGTAAAGTAAATTAAAATTAAAAGCATCGACATATAGAGTGGAAAGTTCTTCTAATTCTACCATCTGTAGGCAAGAAAGATGAGTATTACAGAGTAGTTTTCAACTTAATTTCATCAAATCCATTTTTATTTTTCCATTTTGTTAGCAGAAGACCGTAACGCTAGCTAGAATTTTAAAATAGTTTTTATGCAAAACTTTTTCCTGCAAATTATTCATAAAAAGCTTGTTAAAGCTTTGTAAATGAACTTCTATGTAAGTCTTTTGCATTACTAATATATCCCATGTTTGTTTTCAGAGGCTTTTGAAAATGTGAAATGATAAACTCAAATAATTTAACCTCAAAAAGTTTTTGTGGCTATTTTAATGTTTGTTTCTTACTAGTTGAATATTTAACTAATGCACTAAAACCAAATTTCGATTTGACTAAAGAATCAACTACTGCACAAGCCAATCTTGATTGCGCTACACTTAAACTTATAATAGACTATTTAACTTTTATTTTTCTTCGAATTTCAATTTTATTACAATTTTTTGTTTGTTCAATGCTTAAGTGAGAAAATTAATATGTATTCATAAATTAAAAATAATGAAGTCGTTACTAGCCAAATGAAATTTTGCCCTTAATATGTATATCTGGTGAAAAATAGGTACAAATTTAACCCTTTTTGAAGAAGCATAGTACACTATATAATATGCTAATGTAGCACCGACACCAGCACTGGCACTGGCGCCAGTACAGGGGTACCGGCACCGGCACCGGTAAAAAAAGCGGCACCGGGACATCACTAATGTGATGTATTTTTGGCTTGAAGAGCGATTTGTCTTATAACGATCGCTTAATTAAACTGTCTTTAGAACGCTTCAAAAATTATGCCATATTTGTTTTGCTCTGTGTTTGTATTTTCAAATTATAACTGGACAGTCTCATATTCTTCATGATGATTTTTTTGCTTTCAATGACAATTGTACTCGCTCCACCAATAATTTTAAGCTTATTGTTCCTGTGACTTGTTCCAATATTCTCAAGTATGATTTCAGTCAAAGATATGCAAATCTGTGGAATTTGCTTCCAAATGATGTTGTAAATTCACCTAGCCTGGAAATTTTTAAATGCAAACTCAATACTATCAATCTGTCTATTATTTTAAAGGGACATGCGTAAGTTGTCACCTTTGTGACTGCATGTCCCAATTGCTAACGTTATAGTCGTATATACTTGTATGTTGTCATGTGTGTCACTTAAAATATTGTCGTCATTTTTTATTGAGTTACAGTACGCGCCTTGAATTTTGCATGCGCAGTCTCCATTAACTTTTGTTGCAGTCGGATTTTAGCGAGCAGACCTCAGCGGCCATTAGTGGGCCGCTGTTAAGCACTTGCAGCCGATTGACGGACTGCTTTCGAACTACTGCGGCCGTTCGTGGACTGCAGTGGCCGTTGGATGCTGACTGCAGTTACTTTACTGTAAGTACGGAAACATGTATAGTATCACTGCTTGCATATTGCGTTATTTGTCGCACAAACGGGAAAAATCTTCTCCCAATCTGCTTTGATTTTTTGCATGCGTGCGTTTCAGAAGTGTGTGCGTGCTGCATGTCCAGTCCGAGAAAAAAAGGTAAAAATAGATTGGAATTTTCGTGCATATCATTATAATTCTCGTTTCCTCCATTGGAATCTCATCTATGAGATAATGGGCAGAAAAATGAAAGAGAATAGTATTTCATGTGTGCGGCCGATTGCATATTGCTCTGCAGCAAAAGAGCATTTTAAAATCAATTTCAGGCTGAGAGCGTTCCGCGTTTTAATACAAATTTATGGCCAATAAAGAGTAAAAGATTTAAAATTCATAAACCCGAAATTTCTTTTGCCATTAGATATATGATTTTAAAGAGCGCATCTTTTCGACTAAATCAAAATTAGCAATAAAATCAAAGCAAATGTTCTCATCTTTTGGAGAAAAAGGTTTTTCAAAAGGGTATTTTCCTTCTTATACAAACCATATTATTCACTCTTATATTGCGAAATAGGGAAGAGAGAATGAATAGTGAAATAGTAACTGTAAGGTTTAAGCTACATAAATATAAAATTTAACAAAATAGTGAAATACAGATGACAAATAGTTTTGCAAATTAATTGTACATCATGCATAGTGCGCTGAGTTATTTTGGTTGCAATATTTCGATTTATTCCCACTTAAGTTAAGTCGAAATTGAACGCTCGATTACTACACTTTTTGCGCAGGAGATTCAAGTTTTAGGCACAGCCTGTTGCAAACGCCAGCCAATTCGCTATCTGATCAGCAAAATTTATGCGTCCTCCGTCAAACAGAGAGCAGGGAATGCGAGCAAAATCTTTTTGAGCTTGTGTATTAAAATATCAGGAGGTAAAAATTTGTTGTCGTGTTTTCAAGCTTTGCGTTGAATACATGTGTGTGTAGGTGTATGTCCACTGAATAGAATAAATACAAAATGGTAGATACGCATATAAAATACTTAGTACTTGAATTGAACAAGAAAAATCGCGAATGAAGTTGGGTGGTCAGAATAAAATTTGCACGAAATAATAGAACGGGCAATATTTTTTGAAGTATATGCTTGCCTGATGAGACAGACATTATATGATGTATTTCACTTCTGAACTGAAAATATTATCGATGTACATATTGTATATAAATAAATGAAAAAAGCGAAGATACAAAATATCTTGGAAAGCGGATAATCAGGAGTTTTTTTTATCAATTTTGTATTTTAAAGGCATTACGATATTTATTGTTTAGTTTATTTTAACAAAAATTTTATGATGTACAATTAATTTACAAAACTATTTGTCATCTGTGTTTCACTATTTTGTTAAATTTTATATTCAGCTTGGACCTTATAGTCACTATTCATTCTCTCTTCCCAATTTTGCAATATAAGAGTGAAATATGGTTTGTAGAAGAAGGAAAATACTTTCTTGAAAAACCTTTTCCTCCAATAGATAAGAGCAATTTGCTTTGATTTTATTGCTAATTTGGATTTACTCGAAATGATGCGCTTTTTAAAATCATGTAACTAATGGCAAAATAAATTTCGGACCTATATGATTCCTAAATCTTTTGCTCTTTATTAACCATGAATTTGTTCTAAACGCGGAAAGCTCTCAGCCTGAAATTAATTTTAAAATGCTCTTTTGCTGCAGAGCAATATGCAATCGATCGCACACAGGAAATACTATTCTCTTTCATTTGTATGCCCATTATCTCTAAGATGAGATTCCAATGGAGGAAACGAGAATTATAATGATATGCACGAAAATTCCAATCTATTTTTACCTTTTTTCTCGGACTATACATGCAGCACGCACACACTTCTGAAACGCACGCATGCGAAAAATCAAAGCAGGTTGAGAAAATTTTTTCCCGTTTGTGCGACAAATAACGCAATATGCAAGCAGTGATACTATACATGTTTCCGTACTTACAGTGAAGTAACTGCAGTCAGCATCCAACGGCCACTGCAGTCCACGAACGGCCGCAGTAGTTCGAAAGCAGTCCGTCAATCGGCTGCAAGTGCTTAACAGCGGCCCACTAATGGCCACTGAGGTCCGCTCGCTAAAATCCGACTGCAACAAAAGTTAATGGAGACTGCGCATGCAAAATTCAAGGCGCGTACTGTACATCCCTTTTTTGTATTTGTGCTTTTTTCTGTATGTTGCAATAAATGCTTTTTGTTCATGTGACTGACCAAAATGTTGGTGCCAGCGTTTAAAATAAGCCTAGGTAATGGGATGCAACTCGCGTTGCTTCCCATTACTCAGGCTTATTTTGAACGCTGGCATCAACATTTTGGTCAGTCATGATACTAAGCCTAAGCCTAATCAGATGATAGACCAATGCAAAAAAATTGAGTTTTTGAAGAATATGGTGTGAACCGATTTTGCGCCATTCCGGCAGAACTGCCATACAATTGCACAAAAATGATACTTTGTGTCGCTAAAAGAAGCGGAAAAAAATAATAAATCAAATCCATACAAAACTCACTACTTCAAACATCATACTTCGACATTCACCATTTTGAGCCACTTAAAGAAATTTTAGCAGTTTAACAAAGGTTTCCAATTTTTACTAATTAATCTTTTCCTGCCATTTTCAAGGTCGCAGATTACAAAAAATTAAGTTATACTGCGTTGAAACCAAGATAAAAGAAAAAATTTTTGTAATTTTTTGCTCAAATTTTCAAGAAATTTTTTTAATTTCACTATTTTTAGCATTGTTTACATTCAAAGATTTCTACTTAAATATGATTCTAACAGCATTTTTGGATTATCTTAAAGTTCCAACCATTTGAAGATTCAAACAGTGCAATGCAGAATAACATGTACCCAACTTAGGTCGACCTAAGCATCTATACATCGACCTGAGCATCTGTACATCGACCTAAGCATCTATACATTGACCTAAGCATCTATACCCTCGACCTAAGCGGAGCGACCTCGACCTAAGCGGGAGCGACCTCGACCTAAGCGGGAGCGACCTCGACCTAAGCGGGAGCGACCTCGACCTAAGCGGGAGCGACCTCGACCTAAGCAGCCGAAAACACCTTCTCATATAAACTAACCTAAGGCTAAGCGTTATTTAAGCAGAAACTTGAATTTTCACATTATCTAGACAGAAAGAACATGCAAAAAAATTGTTTTTTCAAATTTAAAAATTTTCGAACAAAATTTTTCTTCCGTAAAATAAAATTTATTCTTTCGTAATCAGCAACCTTGAAAATGTCAGATACATAATTATGTTTTCAGCTCAAATTCGGAACATTTTTGGTAAACTGTAAAATACCTCACTTTAATGTAGCTATATCCTGAGTAACTCTATCTTCACCAATATTAGTCGTTTTTCATAAAATTTTTTTCCGCACTTTCTTTATGCATGTCCTCCTCATTTCAATCAATATCGTTCCTTTCCATGTACATTTGCAAGTCTTCCGTTCACACCATATAGTAAAGTTTAGCCCAAAAAATTACGAATACCTTGCAATCTTTATCGAAATTAACCAGCGTTAGTCGATTGGCTATGGTACTGGACTTTAGAGCAAGAGGTCCACGTTTCAAATCCGACTGCTAGCAACTTTCTCTGGTTGCGAGCGACGCGAGTTGCATTCCATTACTTAGGAATTTTTTAAACGCTGGCACCAACATTTTGGTCAGTCCATGATACTGAGCCTAAGCCTAATCAGCTGGTGAACCAGCAAATTATTACGAATACCTTGCAATCTTAATCGAAAATAACCAGCATTAGTCGATTGGTTATGGTTCTGGACATTAGAGCAAGAGGTCCACGTTTCGAATCCGACTGCCAACAACTTTCTCTCGTTTTCTCAGATGCTACCGACTGCACACATACGCCCTTGGAAAATGACTGTTAATACATATGTGAACCAGCTACACGAAAGCCGATTTCGCTTGAAGTTAGCAGACGGCGCCTGCGTCGAATGCATCTTTTTTCCCAGCGATTGGTTGACATTATAGACCAGACCCAAAATTGTTCTCCGCTTTTTCCACCCTTTTTCCACGTTTTTTGGGAGATCTAAAAACGTTAAAAATCGAGCGCCTGTTAAAAAATCAGTGTTTTTTAATAAGAAAATTCTATGTACACAAGTAATAGCGGTGTTTTAAGCACTTTTTGTATGAAAATGTCACGCTCTACTAGAAATATATCACGATCAGTATACGTTATTTATTCCTGTTTGAACTTGAATTTCCTTCTTTCAGTAAAGCATTTTAGCCAGCCGGCTAAAGTTTCTAATATTGATTTTGTCTCCGATTTTCCTAAAAATAATTTTTTCTGATAGATTCGAGGACGCTGAGTCCAGAAATGAAAAGCGTTAAGGGGGCTGACGAGTATTTGTGGAGATAGAACCCTTCAAACTTGCAAAAAAGTGATTATTTCGATGTTCTTAGGGCTCCATCTCCACAAATATTCGTCAGCTCCCTAAACGCTTTTGTTTTCTGGACTCAGCGTTGTCGAATCTATCAGAAAAAATTATTTTTAGGAGAATCGGTGACAAAAAAATTTTAAAAAAAATATGCAAAAAAAAATTATGCTAAACCCCATTTTTAACATTTCTACATTACAGTTCTGACGTTAAAAAAGCGTAAAAACACTGTTTTCGGGAAAATTGAGAAAAAACCATATTAGATAAAATTTGGTGATTAGATCCATGCGAGCTAAATTTTTGGCAAATAGATACTTGCCCACAACTCACCAGCTTGCTTATACGAACATCTTAGGCTTAGGCTTAGAAAGTGTATTCACATTGGTGCCAGCTGATGGTCTAAGCCTGAGACAATTGGGGCAAAAATTGCGCCGCGCGCTTCGCGCGCGCCGCAATTTTTGCCCCAATTGTGCCTTAGGCTTAGACCATCAGCTGGCACCAATTTGATATGCACGGCAAGTCTAAAATAATAACCGTGATGAATCGATTACACCCTGCTTCGGCTTTGTTAACGTCAGAACTGTAATGTAGAAATGTTAAAAATTGGGTTTAGCATAATTTTTTTTCTTCTTTTGCATAATTTTATTTCAAAAAAATTTTTTTTGTCACCGATTCTCCTAAAAACAATTTTTTTCTGATAGATTCGAGGACGCTGAGTCCTGAAAAACAAAGCGTTTGGCGGTTAACGAATATTTGTGGAGATAGAGCCCTTAGAACATTGAAATAATCACGTTTTTTGCAAGTTTGAAGGGCTCTATCTCCACAAATATTCGTCAGCCCCCCAAACACTTTTTTTTCTGGACTCAGCGTCATCGAATCTATCAGAAAAAAGTATTTTTAAGAGAATCGGAGACAAAACCAAATTAGAAAAAATTCCGCCAATTCTGGAGTCGCTTTTGGCAATAAAAACTATAATTTATCAAATGGCGCGAAATTTTGAAATTTTAGCTCTCTAAAACGCATTTGTTGCATTCCAGATTGTTGATAAAAATGCTGCGATTGGCGTGGGCGCGACTTAAAGAATAATAACAAGAATTAAATCAATTCGGCGAAGCGCCGAAAAATTTTTGAAGTTTTACCGCTCTATAACGCATTCTAACATTACAAAAATTTTCCACAAACGCTACAAAATTTTGGTTGACAAATAGACCAAAAAGTGGAAAAAGAAACGGTGGTGCAATGTCGTCGTTAAAGCCTTGACAACATGACATTTTTTGCACGAGTACCGTAAAAGGTCTGATTATTGAAATATACATTACCTGAGACATGGCAATTGAAGTCTTGCAAATCAAGCACATTATTGTGTTAGAATTAACTCAATGTATGTACAAAATTGTCTATTGAACTTACTTTGTACGCCACATCATAATCTTAGAGAACCATTTTCTATCATGATCCAGCGTTAGTGCGTACTTATAATGTACTTGGGAACCCCCAACAACTGTGCACCCCCTGTAATGAGAGTGAGCGTGTAAAGTTTTGGCGTAATCTTATAACATGTAGGGAATCCTGGTGGTTTTTTCTGCAGTGTGTACACAACGACCTGTGAACGTCTTATACAATTCAATAGCATACAATTGTAGATGGATAGAATTCTCTAGAGGAATTTTTTTGTTCTTCGAATTTCGCATTAGTTCTCGAATAAGAGTGTAAAGAATTTGAAAATCAGGTGATAAAAACACATTTCGGTTTAGTTTTCGACTTGTTTATGTCTGCCAACAACTCCAGTCATATGCCAAGAACTTTTTCTGACAGAAATGCACTACGAGTCAAAGGCTCTCTAGGCTTTACCAGAAAACATTTTAATCTCAACACGGAGTTAGATCCAGAGTTTTTGACTTTACACTCTAGTGGATGATGTTAAAAACAGATTTTGTCTAAGATTTCTCCGCCAGTTTTCCCGCTTATAATTAAATAATATAGAAATAAAGTACTTTCTAAGAGCTACACGACGCAGCAGACTGCGTTTAAAAAACCGCAATATTGTGTTATGTATGAGGGTGTAAAGTCCGATATCAGGGATGTAAAGTGGGCGATAGAACACTGTTTTCCTATTTTGATTGGTAAATGTCTCAAATATTTTGCGAAAAAGAAGTATTGCATATACAAACGTAGTACGGTTCAAAGGCTACAAACTGGTTCAAACCGAATTTCTAAACACTCGATGGGGAATAAGGTTCAGATTTTTAAAGTTTACAATGTAGTGGATGGTATAAAATACGTTTCTGTTCGTTTTTTGTTCGTCACTTTCTCCGTAAGAAGTCGGAATAGGTTAAATACAATAAAAATATAGTTCTTTCTAAGGGAACACGTCAGAGTAAATTGCGTTCATTTACGGTAATATTGAGCTATTTTGGGAGGTGTAAAGTCAAAAATTGGGTGTGTTAAAAGTATTTCTGTGCTGTTTTTTTCTGCCAACTTCTCCGGTTATAAATCTGGGCATGACCTCATGTCTAAAAATGTACCAGGAATCAAACGTGATATGCCAGCTGGGCGCGTTTGTTTACAGTCAATATTGATGTTAAGTGGTTTACATTCAATATTTATTTAACCATTGTGGAAGACTAAATTTTTTTATAAATGTTGATCATAATAGCAGAGTAATATCAGCATTTCAAATCCGACTCAAATCTCCCTTACACTCTGTATTTGTGTAGAGTTTAAACTGCAAATTAACTTTGTTTCTAGAGCCTTGCGGAAGCTTAATGTTTTTAGAATGGTCTACGTAACGTCAAAATTACGAATCTGACTGATAGTTTTCTTTATACTTAGTAGTTATGTTAAGTTTACACTGAAAATTAAATTTAGATTCAGTGCGTTGCAGAAGCTTGAGTTTTTTTTAAATGTTCCATGAAACGTTTATAATTACGAATATGAGTGAAAGGGTTCTTCACAACCAATATTTGCATATAGTTTATGATGTAAGCTTTTAATCTGTTTTAATAAGGTAAGCTTGTCTAATTTAAAAAAGATGCTGCTGGCTGATGTGCAGAACAATATTGTTTACTGCGTTCTTATACTACTGTCATTATTGTGGTATGTTACAGTATGTGTTTATTTAGTGATTTATTCAAATCATGCGAATTATATGTAGGGTACTAGCAAAGAAAAATGGTCCGATAGAACAAAAGTGACGGACATGCTTTTGATTGAGGATTATTAAGAATGTAAAACGAAGGATCTAAGGAAAAGCTACCTATGTATGTATATGCCTTGAGTCGCAAAATTTGATAAAAATCAGACTTTCTCTAGGCAATGCAAAATATCGTAGTATATTCTGCGGCCTGCATATTGACATAAACGATTAAACCAAAAACGATTGATGCAGCAGCGACTTAGCTATGCATTAACTATGAGGAATTAGATGTAGTAAAGTAAATAGCGACTTTGCAAGTCAATGGCATGAAATAGCAAACATCGATGCATTCAAGACAATCAAAGAAATATTGGTTTAAAGCAGTAGGAAACGCGTAAGCTTACGAAAAACAGACTTCATGTAGGTTACACTTGCATGCCCGCAGCGATTGCGTGCACTAATCAATTGACGCCTGGTCATGAGAACAAAATAAAACACCTTTAAATACAATTGCAGTTAGTTTTCTATTTTTCACGATACGAAGCAAGTCAGCGCGGCAACTAGCAAGCAATTTACAAAAATTAAACATTTTAGACTATGTTTATACACTCTTATGTTATGCATTGAAAATTATTTGAAGCTTACACTTTTTCGGGGGCCGCAGAATACACTTCTATTTTTGCGTTGCTTAGAGAAAGTTTGATTTTTTACAGATTTTGGTACCTACTTTAGGCGTATTATGTTGCTTTATCCGAGTCTCTTCCTTTTACATTATCAAAAATTAAATTAACGCTTGTATATTAGTCTTTTTTGTTCCATCGGAGCATTTTTCTTTCAGAACCCTACGTTTAATTAGCATGATTTGAGTAAATCAGTCAGTAAACACATACAGTAGCATGCTACAACAATGGACAGTAGTCCAAGAACGCTGAAAACAATATTATTCTGGACATCGGGATTATTTTTAAACAAGACAACCTTACCTTATTTAAACGAATCAAAGGTTTTCTGCATAAACTTTACGCAATGATTGGGTGCAAAGAACACTTACGCTCAGATTCGTAATCTTGGCGTTACACGCAACATTTAAAAAACATTAAGCTTCTGCAACGCTCTGAAGCTAAATTTAATTTTCAGTGTAAACTTTACATAACTACTGGGTGTAAAGAAAACAAACAGTCAGATTCATAATCCTGGGCCCAGTTTCACCATAAGTTTACAAGTCCTAAGAGTCCTACGAGTTCCGTTTTACGAGAAAATCCGGTTTCACCATCTTTTTACGAGTTACGAATTACAACTACGACTTACGACGAGTAACGAGCAACGGGTTAAGAATTCGTACTACGAGGGTTTCACCAGGGTTTCCGTAAGACTCATAAAAACTCATTTTTACGAGTACTTTTTGGACCTTTTTACGAGTACTCGTAATAAAATGCATATCTTTTCTATTGTGTATGACATTCTTCGTTAGTCATTGCCTCTGTTGTAAACAGCATAATTATGTAACTAATTGCAGAGCTTATGCCGCTCGATAGAAAAACATAGAAAGTGTTTAGAAATTTTTGGGATTTAGTCAAGAAGAATTAATAAGCTTCTCAGAAAACTTATAACTTAAAATAAAAACGAAAATAATAATATTAGTAATAATAATAATAATGACGATAATAACAATAATAATAATAATGATAATAATAATAATAATAATAATAATAATAATAATAATAATAATAATAATAATAATACTAATAATAATAATACTAATAATAATAATAATAATAATAATTATTATTACACTAATACTAATAATAATAATAATAATAATAATAATAATAATAATAATAATAATAATAATAATAATAATAATAATAATAATAATAATAATAATAATAATAATAATAATAATAATAATAATAATAATAATATTAATATAATAATAATAATAATTATTATTATTATTATTATTATTATCATTATTATAATTTATAAACGAAATCAATTAAATCAGATTCAGAGACGTTATGAAGCTAAAAGTATATCACAGCGTATTATTTCAATTTTCAAATTTAACAAATCATTCTTAGTTGTCATTAATACGTACATAAAATATGCAGTCAGCTCTTTTCCGAAGGGAGGGCGATGAAATTCTAATTTTCAGAAATCTAATCAAAAATGTCTAATTTTCGCAATTCATGAAAATATGTCTAAGTGATTGTAATATTTTTCATAAAAAAGCTGCGAACATTACTAACAAGGGCTAAAGAAAAAAATTTTGAATTACTGCTCAACAACGCAGCTTAAGAATCGAATTTTATGGGATTTCTCTAAAACATTTTTTGAAAAATAAATTTTTCTTTAATGCCAATCATCTTACCCTTCACATGTGCTGCCAGTATATGTATTATGTAACTGTGTGCGCGAAAATGAAACGAATTGAGAAAAAACAAATCAGAAAACTATTAAACGCACTAGTGTGTCACTTCTTTATGAGTCCTCCTACGGACCTCTTTTCGATCCGTGATAATATTACAAAATTTACGAATTTTGTAATATTATTTTTATTATTTATCATATCATTATCGTATCATTCGATCGTAATATCTGGTGAAACCGCCCAGTCGTTATTCGTGAAAAAACACTCGTAAAAAGTACTCGTAGAACTCGTAACTCGTAGCCCGTGGCTCGTAAATCTCAGTTTTTGGTGAAACGGAAATTTGTAGCACTCGTAGCCCGTACTCGTGAAACCGTCACCCGTAACTCATAACTCGTAGCTTTGTGGTAAAACCGGACCCTGGAAGTAAAACAAATTTGTAGCGTAAACCAGACATTTACAATAAAGCAATAGTGCAAACTTTACACAAATACTATAGTCTGTTTCACACAACTTAGGTCATAAGTTTTAAAATTATCTCCAACAATAAGCTGTCTGATTGCGATTATAGCATTGATCTGATATATAATTATCGTAACCGTCGGCTTACTGTAGTTGAAAATCCTTATTAATCTTAGTAGTTTGCGAGCGCCAAAATTCTGTTCCGCAAAATATTTGAGATATGTATGTACAAATCAAAATAGGGAGAAAAACGTGTTTTTTCGCCTATTTTACACCCCTGATTTCGAACTTTATACTCCCATAAATAACTCAATGTTGAGTGTTTTTAAATGCGATTTGCTGCTACGTGTAGACAATTAGATCAATATTTATCTTTATTTTATTCAATTTGTCCCGACTTATAAGCGGAAAAGTGACAGAGAAATCTTAGACAAAATCCGGTTTTCACGCTCCTCCACTAGAGTGTAAAGTTTGAATCCCTAAATCTAATTCCGTTTTCAGCTGTATGTACTTTTAGGTCCGATGCTACAGTAATAAGCTTACTGTAAACTTTCAAACACAAAATGAATAATGAGCACTTAAAAGAGTATTTCATACCTTTTGGGTTTGTTGAGCGAATCTCATGAACCGCTGCTCCAATTGTAAAAAAAGGAAAGTGTTTTAGATAGAAAATTTTAAGGGCGCTACTATTTTGCCGGAAGAAATCAATTTTTTTTATTATTGTAGCCTGTCACTTCAAAAAATAGCGAAAAGTTGCTCAGGCTCTCATTTTACCTTTATTGTAGGTTAAAAGCTCAATAGTAGCAGAATACTTGCGTCTTTAGATGGGCTTCCTTGTACACTAAACACGGTTAAACAAGATTCGCTCGTTCTTCTGGTTTGCTCAACACAAATATGTGTCATGGGAGCAGCCATATTGGAAAAACAATACTTTAAGCTGTAGCAGTCTAACTTCTCGACATAATTCAACAGTCAAGCGCATTTTAAAAAGAGCAAATAAAGAGAATTCAAACGACTATTTGTTTGTTCGATTTGGATTTGTAAAAAAAGGTTCAATACAGCTGCCATTTTAGTTACTGTAATTAAAAAAGTGCGTTTTTTATAAATTAAGATGTATCATTCTTTGCCGATCCAGGATAGTTGGCATTTTTCAGAAAATAGATAGAAAATTGGATGCTGTTTCTAATGAGACATTTTTGGTGCGTGGCGTTTGATAGATTTTTAGATCTTGGAATTTTAAACTGAAAAATCATTTATGTTCACTGAAAACGAAGCGAAGTATATTATTGGTTACGAGCTAAGGGGCTACTTATGATATTTGCTACATTAAGTGAAACTAATCGTACTTTTAACGCCGCTTCAAAAAAATCTCTATAAAAAGTTTCTTTTCTTTTTAGCAGTCTGCAAGTGTCATGATTTGTTCACGATTGCAGCAATATTATAGCACGAAATTCTCTTTTTCCATCTTTCGTGCGGTCTTTAAAAATGCTTTTTTCGGCGATGAAAAGCTGCTTAATCGAATGTCGCCTTATTGTGCATATCATAGGTAGCGCGATAGTGCTACCTATGATATACTTGGCCATCCTCTTTTCTTATATGTTTATCACAGCGAGTGCTAAATTTGTGACCCCCTCACAGTAACAACGGCACATACCTGGGAGGTGCGGTTTTTTTAATCGACAGATAATTAAAAAAACTCGATGTAGGTTTTTTGTTGTTGTTTACATTCAATACCGAGTTAACAATGAGTGTGTAAAGTGTAAACCGAAAAATGAAATAATTTGTGGAGGGCCAATTTTTTAAATGTTTGTCCTGAGCTGTAGATTACGAATCTGACCTTAGAATTTCTTTACGCTCAATGGTTTTGCACAAAAGTGTAAAGTATACGTGTTTTTTACTCTTAGTGTGTGGCACAGCTTGTCTAACTCAATTTTGGTTTCTGTGCAGTCCAATCAGTTCTATCATGTAGAAGAATACAATATCTCGAGGCCAAATTCTTTTTTCTTTTTTAACGCAATATTTCTTGATCTGTGATCGTTTTAGTATAAAGGGTTCAAGACGAAAAACAAAATTTATTCAGCTACTCCGCTAATTTTGCTAAGTTCGCTTAAAAACATGCTAATTTTTCTTAAAATGTGCCCTGACCTTAGCGTTACAGATCCTAGTTTATTTTGTTTACACCCAATACTGCGTTATTAGCACAAGTGTAAAGTTTACACCAAAAATTCAAATGATCGGTGGAGGGCCAATTTTTTTGAAAATGTTTTTCCTGATTAGTAGGTTGCGAATCTGGTCTTGAAATTTCATTCCATGTGCAGAAGCATATCTGACTCAGTTTTACATTCTATGCAGTCTGATTGGTTTCAAAAGGGAGTGTTTTTTTATTTTTTCGAAAAGTAATATTTTCAAATTTAGAGGCGGTTTATTGTAAGGTGTCCGGGACAAAAAAATATTTTTTCCTGCTATATTATCCACTTAGTAGACAGAACGTGGTTATTATCTTTAAAATGTGCCTTGTAGCGCTACACGTCAAAATTTATTTTGCTTCTTTACAATCAACATTGCGTTATTAGTGCAGGTGTAAATTTCACACTGAAAAAATCTTTACCGCCCAGAGTGTCTTGGATGATGAATTTTGAAAAAAATGTTCTCCGTAAGGTCAGAATAACGAATCTGACCTTTGAAGTTTTCTACAGCCAGTGTTTGTTGAGGTATGACGATGTGAACTTTGAAGTATACATGTATTTTCTAATGCCGATAGATAACTCCGTATTGTATATTGTTTGATAAGATTTTTCTATTTCAGAGCTTTTTGACTCGTCTTTAATAAATAATTATTTTCATTATCATAAATGCATTATTCTTAAACTTCAAGAGAATGATGAATATTTTTCAAAATAGTATAATCAAGCTAAAATCTTCGCTGCGAGACTCAGTTAACATGCATTGTGTTGATAGACAGGCATTTAATCATATGTTCCTATATATCGCCTTGTTTAAAAACCTGCAGCGTAATAAGTATAGGATGTTGTTTGAAAATAGGAAAATGATTTCAGATTTTTATCTATTTTCCACAATACACCGAAATCATTAGTGACTTAGTATTAAAATCCGCCGATATGTTGACATCGTGCCAGTGGCTGACGTATCCGTTCTCGCATGTGGATTTCAAAAAGAATAATGGGTTCAAATCTTCTGAATAATGACTTTTTTCATTTTTTAAAATTCTTTTGGCAAAAGCGTGCCCTTCATTTGACTTATTCATCTATTTAGGGTAAGTAATCCGCTGGCTTCTTCATTTATTGTTTTGTAAAACTCCAAATTTATGTTTACGATTTTATTTTACGGTCAGTTTTTAATCGTAGGTAGCGCGTTAGCGCGTACTTATAATATACTTGGGTACCCCCAACCACGGTTTTTTTTTGTACTCGGCAAAGATTTTTCCCGATGTACAAAGACTTTTCGGGACCGTCTTTGTACATGTACAAAGATTTTTGGGAAGACAAAAATTGCAAAAAAGGTCTAAAATTCGGGAAAATTTCGGCGCTTCGCGCCGAAATGAGTAATTGTGTGTTCTATATATCTTTAAAATGGCAGAAATTGCATTTCAAAAGTAAAAATGTCAAATTTTTCGGCGCTTCGCGCCGTTTTAAGACGATTCTTAGTGATTTTTACCCTTAGAGACCCAGAAATTAGCTAAAACACACTATGAAAAGTTGGAGAACTCTGTTTTTACCACACTAAAGTCGGCTGCTATACCATATTATAGTGCTTAAAAATTTTGTGTGTACAAAATGTACAAAGATTTTTAGGAAGACAAAAACTGTAAAAAGATGTAAAATTCCCACAATTTTCGGCGCTTCGCTCCGAACTGATAAATTATTTGTCCTATATATCTTTAAAATGGCAGAATTTGCATTTAGAATGGAAAAATGCCAACATTTTTCGGCGCTTCGCGCTGTTTTCAGATAATTTTTAGTATTTTTTGGCGTCAGAAACCCAGAAATTAGCTGTAATACACTACCAAAGATCGAAAACCCTGTTTAACCACACTAAAATCGCTACTGTACTATAGTATAGTACACAAAAATTTGCATGTACAAAATGTACAAAGACTTTTGGGGACCATCTTTGTACATGTACAAACGGACCTTGTACAAAAAAAAACACTGCCCCCAACACCTGTGCACCACCCTATAGCTGTAATAGGACAAATCTGAGAGGTGCGGTTTTTTAAAAAGAAATATAATAAAAAATTCGCTGCCTGTCATTTTATCTTTTTCTTTACACTCAAAACTGACTGTGTAAAGAAGGTGTAAAGTTTTGGCGTAACGTTATAACATTTAGCATATTTTGGGGTTGTTTTACTCTTCAAACAATTTATTGTTATAGATTTGTAGAGGAAGGAATTCTGCATATGACATTTTTTTAAATTTTGCTCTAGTTCTCAAATGGGAGTGTAAAGAGTGCAAAAATCCGGGTGTGTAAAGACACATTTTGGTCGAGTTTTCAACTTGTTTATCTCTGCCAAAAACTCCGGTTATGAGTTTTAAGAAATTATTTCTGACAGAAATGTACAACGGATCAAGGGCTTACTTGTGCTTACCAGCAAACTTTTCTACAATCAATACGCAGTTAGTACTATGGGTTTAAACTTTACACTCTAGTGGATAAGTAAATAGACAGATTTTGTCCAAGATTTCTTCGCCAACTTTTTCGGTTATAAGTTGGGATGAATTAGATAAGATAGAAATAAAGTACCTAATTACTAATGGCTTCACGTTGAAGCAAGTCGCGTTTAAAAAACGTAATATTGAGTTGTTTATGGGGCAGTAAAGTTCGAAATCTAAGGTGTAAAATTGGCGAAAAAACAGGTTGTTTTTCGTATTTTTATTGGTAAATCACATCAAATATTTTGCGAAACATAAGTTTGGCACATACAAACGTAGTACAATTAAAGGGCTACAAACTGGCCCGAACCGAATTTATTTACACTCAATGAGGCGTTAGGTTCAGATTTTTAAAGTTTATAATTAGGTGGTCAGTGGAAAACACTTGTTTGTCCGTTTTTTTGTTCGCCACTTTCTTTGTTCAGAAGTCGGGCGAGGCCGAATAGGTTAAAAATAAAGTTCTTTTTGGAGGGTACTCGTCACAGCGAATTGCGTTTGTTTGCATCAATATTTAGCTTTTCCGGGAGGTGTGAAGTCAAAAAATCGGGAATTTAAACGAGTTTCTGTCTTGTTTTTTCTGCCAAGTTCTGGGTTATGAGTTGCATATTAACTTCAGGTCTAGAGCCTTGCAGAAGCTTCATTTTTTCTAAAGTTTAAAAATGTGCCAGGAATCAAATGTGAGACGCCATTAGAGCGCGTTTGCTTACACTCAACAGAGGTGTAAAGTAATTTACAACTGATGTTTATTCGTTCTCGGCTTATTGTGGAGACTCAATTTTTTCATAAATCTTAATCGTAATATCAGAGTAATATTAGAATTACGAATTCGACTAAAATCTTCTTTACACTTTGTAACTTTAGTTCTAGAGCCTTGCGGAAGCTTAAATTTTTTCAAAATGTCCAACGTGAAATCAGAATTAGGAATATGACAGTTAGTTTTCTCTACACCTAGTAGTTGAGTAAAGTTTGCACTATTCATTTGTTGTTAATATGTAGTTTACACTACAAATTTATTTTACTTCCAAATCTGAGCGTTAGTGATCCTTACACTTGATATTTGCGTAAAGTTTATGCTGAAAAACTTTGATCTGTTTAAATAATGTAAGGTTGTCTTGTTTAAAAAGGATAATACTGATCTTAAGAACAATATTGCTTTCCGCGTTCTTGGACTGCTGTCATTATTGTGGCATGTTACTGTATGTGCTTACTGACTGACGTACCTAAATCATGCTAATTAAAAGTAGGATACTAGCAAAGAAAAATGCTCAGATGGAAAAAAGATGAATATACTTGGTATTGTGGATTATTAAGGATGTAAAAGGAGGGGACTAGGAAAAAGCTACTTAAAGTCACAAAATCTGATGAAAATCATAGTGTATAAACGAAATCTATAATGTTTACTTTTTTAAATTGCTGGCAAGTAGCAACGCTGACTAGCTTCGTATCCTGATTGATAGAAAACTAAGTGGTATTGTATTTGAAGTTGTTTTATTTTGTTATGAGCAATATAGCAAGCAAAGCAGGGGCCGATTGATTAGTGCACACAATCGTTCCGGGCAGTCTGTTTTTAGTCCACTAACGCGTTTCCTACTGTTTTGAACCAACAATTTCTTCAATTGTTTTGGATGCATCGATGTTTGCTATTTCATTCAATTGGCTTAGAAAGACTGTTAGTTTACTCAATATCATTTCCCATAGCTACTGCATAGCTAACGTGTTGCTTTTTCAATCATTTTTATGGTTAAATATCTATTTTAATCTGTTGGCCGCAGAATATACTTCGATTGTTTGCGTTGCTTAGAGAATGTGTGATTTTTAGCAGATTTTGCAACTTTAGGTAGCTTTTTCCTACTCCCCTCCCTTTACATCCTTAATAATCCACAATTCCAAGTATATTCATCTTTTTTGTCCCATCGGAGCATTATTCTTTGCTAGTGTACATATATTTCACATTATATTGCCAATAGTACTTTAGAATTAATCATCGAAAATGATGCACGTACCCACATTAATGTTTGTGATTATTATTCGTTTTTATGCGCGGAATGGCCAAAAAAATCTATATCGATTGAAAACGTTGGCCACTGAAAGGTTAATGTAACCAGTCTCAAAACTCTACATTCCTATTAGCCGAATTTAGGACGCATAACGCAGCATAAAAATTCTGAGGATCAGCCCTGAAAATAATTATAACCTGCCTTTTTTAGGGGTAAAAAAGCGATGAGTACAGGCCAAAAACACTGTTTTTGATGTTTAGGACGATGCTCATTCTTTTTGAAACATAAAACATAAAGAAAACTCAACATGGCAAGAAGCGCCGAAAATACGAACGACAATTTCAACCCAAAGGTTAGCTGAAAATGCGAAAAGAACTTTTTTATGATTTTTTTTGGGAAAATCGACTATTACTCGGTTTCGCACGCAGCCGGAAATGGGCGTGTGAGGTACTTTACATCTATGAGAATCTGAAGCCCAAAAATCGATAGACCCCCAGAGCCGTCCCGATTCTCCTTCTCATGATAAAACAGGTTATTTTAAGAATCCCGAAATACTACTTCTTCCGACCGTCCCAATTCTCCGACCGTCCCGATTTTCTGGCTGTCCCGATTCTCTGACCAATCGTATAAAACGCTTTTTTCAAATACGCTTAATACTACCAATTTTCCGACCGTCCCGTTTTCCCGTCCGCCCCGATTCTCCGACCGTCCCAATTTTTCGTCCATGCTCAAGGTTGAGGAGCGTGAAAAAGAAGTGAATTTTTTAAAATGCATTCGGTACACCTGCGTTAATCGTGTGTACATATATACAATTAGCGCAGTGTAGTATGATGGAGTGACATCCTGTCGATATTGATAAATGCATAACTTTCGGCAAGCTCAGCTCATTAAGGGTGGCCTAGATCATCTGGGAGATTTCAAAATCTCAGTTAGGTCGGCAGTACCACAACATACGATATTGACTTATCAAATTATACTTGTTTTCTGGATCCTTGTTAGCCACCTGTATTATTTACCGTTGTGATTCGCTAATAGTGATCATAGGTGCACATCATACGTGGGCTGCAAGAAAATTCTGGGGGAGTGCAAGATTTTTCAGAGGTGAAAAAATGACCTTAAAAATAGTGGTACGGCGAAAAAATACCATTTTTCAACGTTTCTCATCGAACACTATCCATTGGCATCAAAAAATTGCGGAAAAAAAACCAAAAATTTCAAAAATTGAATTCTGGGGGGTATTTTGATTTCTGGGGGGTTATTTCGGTTTCTCGGGGGCTGCATACCCCCTAAACCCCCCACGCTCAGGTGTGGTGCACAGCATGGGCGATTTGGGGTAGGGGTGCAAGAATTCAGCTTTTTGGGCCTAAATGACCTCAAAAACTTGCATAAGCGCTTAAATAGCGTTAAAACCACGATATTACACGGTTTCTGGTCAATTTGAAACACTTTTGAAGAAAATTTTCAATTTGCATCCGGTTTTGGCCTTCATTATTTTGCCTCATTTTCCCTACAAAATTTTCCATCTTTCTATCCTGGGTGGTCTCCCTACATCCCCACGCGCATGTCTGATCGTATTCCGAAATGTTGTTATTTGACGAAAAGTGAAAGGAATTTATGTAATTTTGTAACTTAATCTCGTGAATTTTGAAAGTTTTATAAATAAATGAAAATTTTCTAAACAGCGTCTAGAAATGTAATGCTTGTGCTTTTCTTCGATAAAATATTGATTACTTGCATTAGTCGTTTGACTTTGAAATACAATAAACGAGTCTTAATTAGCTATGTATTTTGCTTACATAGATACCTACTTTTACATGGCTGCAGAAATTACATAATAGGTCTACATATGTACTTACCTACCAAAAGTATATTAAATATATACCAAATATCAAAAATATATCATATTTTAAATGAAAAATAGCAGAATATCATATTAATATCATATTAAAAATGAGTCAACTATACCAATATCATATTTTAATTATTTTTAGGCTACCAAAATAACACTAATTCGGACTGCCGAAACGTACTATGTACAAGCAAAGATGCGTGATGTACTTAGGTATTTATTCACTTTAACCAGTGTAACGAATACGACGAAATTCTGCTCCGACTTACAAAAATAGAAACAAAAAATGGAAAATGCAAATTAGGTGTAACATTAAAACATATTTGGCGTCGGTTTTCCGACATATAATATGATTATAATGCACCTGATTTAATAACGAGTAGGTACAAGAGTGAGCTACATAGGTAGAGGACAATTTCAGTAGGCTCTATGCGCCTATTCAATTCGAAATGTTATTTGATTTTTTCACAATAGGGATTACAAAATTAAGCTTCTTTATTATGTATCGCTAGATCCTTTAGAACAGATCCTAACATCTGTGCTTCAAGTGAACAAGTAAGCAGGTAGGAAGTGTAACAATTTATACATTAAGTAAGCCTGTACCTAATTTATTTTTTATGCCTATGCATTAAACCAAATGGTTAGATCAAGACCACTTTTATACTAGAGTTCAGCGGTTGATTGACGTGTGGTTAATACCACGTGTCACATTTAAATGTGCTGTCGGAGAAACGGGAAAGTCGGTGAATCGAGACCGTCGGGAAATCAGGAAAATCGGAGAATCGGGACACGATCGTTAAAACCCCTCCTTATTCTCTCTCAAGAAGAAGTATAATAATACATTTAATTTTTTTGGCCCGCTGCCCTAACTTTTTTCCGCAGTATAATTCTATATCTCCATTCAACTGAACGGGCATTAAATTTAAAAATTCAAATTAAACGGATCTTCGTCATAGCATTTTGGTTCGAATTCGCAGCTGGTCGAACCGCTGACCTTGATGACGCAATGACCGGTGGTTTTGACCTTGTACGTAAATTCGGCACAATTCTCCTCCGCTGACTTAATTTTAACACTCGTGTCGTGTTTAACGAAATCGTAGCACTTCATCGCCTCCTCCATTATTTTCGTTTTATTCCAAACGGCGTTCTTCCTCGCTCGTGCTTTTGAGCATCGTACGACCAATAAGCTCACATTTGCCGAACTTCGATTATCGATGCATACGTTTGGTATGCAGCTGGAAAATGCCTAATTCTTCTGTTATATTTCAAATATTTACTTTAAATTTATTTTATAATTACATATATTATTTAACACGTCATTTTTAATTAATTTAAAACAGAATAAATTTATTTTGATTCGAATTCATTCTTTTATTCAACGTTTTTTTCTTGAAAAATTTGTGTTTAAATATCAAATTGATTCTAAGTTCGAGTTAAATCTATAAGGATAATTTTTTTATTTGTTAAACGTCATAATATAAATCTTAATTTTATCGAAGTTTATTAAATTATGATAAATGTTGATCAAATGATATTAAATCTTAAAAATAATTTACCAAACATTAATTTTGTTGAACAATAGAATTGAAAGAAATAATGTTTTCAGAGAAAGCGTCGTATCTCGCTTGCTAGTAGGGTACCATCGTCATGCAACACGTAGGCTGAGTGTAAATTTTGGAAGGCCTAACGGTAAGAATTTTCAAAGGTCAATGAACAGTGCAGAAAATAATTTTATGGCCGAAAAGTAGTATTTTTGACATTTGATATCAAGCTATATAATCTATTAACATAAGAAAATCATAAAAACAATAATATTTGCAAAACTTTCGTCCTGCAGTATCTTTTCAATTATTAAAGGATTCATTATGAAATCTTATATGACTTGTTAAAGAAGATTCACTGACAATTCCTCGTTCTAGCTCAAAATGTCCCCAAAATTTCGAAATAAAAAGAATTTAATCCTTTCTTCCGAAAAGTTATATAGCGAAGTCTGCTGTGCTGCACTGCAAATCCAACAAATCCCAAAGTATCGGATCACATTGATAAAATTAAAAGAACCTAAAAAATATTCCAAATATTAATCTATCATGCTGACTAAAAATTTTAATTTTTTGAAAATAAAATATTGTCAATTTATCAGCGACGAAATTGAAAAATAAGCAAATAAAATAAAAGAAGATAAAATGAATTAGGCCTCCCAGTCAAAAAATTTCAGCGAAATCATTGATGGGTACTGTAATTTGAAAAAGTTCGGTCCTTTCAATCCAACAAGCTGGACCAAAAAATGGTCCACTATGAAAAGACGTGCGCATAATGCGAATTCTGGAGGGAGTGTGAAATTATAAAGTGCCCTTTTTGGGGCTCAAAACCTCGGATACGCGTTAAAAACACCGTTATTCGATGGTGTATGACAATGCTCAATCTTCCTAAAGCATAATAAAATTTTAAAAAATAAATTGAAGAAAATATAGTCCCAAGCATACGTGGGTAGCATGAAAATTCTGGGGATTTTTCTAAGGTCAAAAAATGGCCTTAAAAGTAGTGGTATGGCGAAAAAAACACCATTTTTCGACGTTTCTCATTGAGCACTATCTATTGGCATCAAATAATTGCGAAAAAATGAAAAAAATTTTAAAAATTAAATTCTGGGAGGGGAGTATTTTGATTTCGGGGGAGGGGTATTTTGATTTCCGGGGGTATGTATTTTGGTTTCTGAGGGGGTGCATACCCTCCGAACCTCCCACGCCCAGGTGTGGTCACAAGATGAGTATATGGCGCTGAGCGCCGTAAATTTGACAGTTTTGAGCAAACAGGTAGCTGAAAATGCTTAAAAAACCTTACGAATTTTTCGGTAAACGCGAACTCTGCGGTGGGGGATGAAACCTGCCCAACCCCCAAAGATCATATGAGGAGCTGATAATAATAATTTTGAAAAACTTACTCGTCGGCCGCCAAAACCACAAGAAATAATAAATGAAAGTAAAGCATATCGTGCATTTCGGCGCCTCTTACGTAATTTGCCTGTGAGCAGAATTTTCGCTGACTTTCAGTCCAATAATTCGAAGCAATAAGTCGCTTAAAACCACAACAAGGATGACTTTACTTCATCAGTAAAACACAAGGCATTAGTGTCCAATAGTACTTTTAAAACAATATGGGCATAAATTAGAATCGTTAAAAAATCGATAGCGCCATCGAGCAAGGAATTGGCTACCTTTACGTTTTATGTATAAGATCGAATAAAGTTGCGAATCAAACTGCAAAAACAGTAGTAACAAGCATGCGCCGCTGCAACGAAATTCTGGGGGTCGGCTGAGTGTTGAAATTTTTACAGGATAAAATGTGCGGTTAAATTGACGGTAGGAAAAATGCTACTTTCGACGTTTTTCCTGCCGAGCGCTATCCATTGGTATTGGAAATATTGCAGAAATTTGTTCAATCAGCTTTTCGTCTTGGGTTTTAAAAGTCAAGATCAGACGTGCGCATTTTAGGGTTAGGGGGTCTGGATTCCCCAGTATGGGAAATAGAAATTTTCTGCGCAAAATAAGGCATAATTAAGCCTAGAAATTCTTGAAAATCAACAATGTGCTTCGAATTGATCGTAAGTTATAGACTAAGATAATTTTAGCAATATATTTGCATTTGTATCAATTCCTTGCAACATTATCTTGCAAAAAACCATCGAACTGACCCTTAAGACCAGCCAGTGCCTTTCAAGAAACGTTGAAAAGATGGCTTTGACTCTAAGATCTTTTCCTTCAACATGCATATTTGCTAATTTAGAATAACTCGAGGAAGGGATAATTTTTTTAAAGCTAATTCCCAAATCTTAGCGGGAATTGAACTGGGGTTCTTTGAGATCAGCCAATGTAGCGGGAGGGGGTCAAAAGTTCAACTTTTCTGGGCCAAAATGTCATTCCACAGTTTTCGCTAATCTCAAGAAATTTAGCAGAAAAGTATCGATTTCATTCATTTTTGGCCTATTTTTCGACGAAAATTTTTCATTGGACCTCCCCAAGATCGATAGATCCCCAGAATAATATTTTCAGCATGGTTTCTTGGGATTCAAACCACTCAAGCTTCTTTAATTTAGTCGCTGCCCATTTATAGTCAAGAAGATTCTCCAAGCCCAACCCACGTGCATGTACGCTTGAGACTGGAGCCATCAATTTCTTTCCTTATCGACAAGACCTTTCGCACTGTTGTTAATTAATCAAAATTTTTCATTCTACAGTTTGAGCTTTTGATGAAAATTTTGTTTCTGTATTGAAAAAGGCATACTCAGGTAAAGGTCGACAAATGCTTTCATTTGACGATTGCCCAAACTTTGCAGAGAATATTAGTAGTAGAATAGCCTGCTACCCTGGCAGGGCAGAATTGCACTTGAACCATGTTCTGGAACATTTTTTGTGTGTTGTGGGATAGGCGGGGCCGTTTTAAACGTGCGCCCTGGGTATGGGTCAGGGCGCAACGAGGGTAGGGGCGTCTCGTAAGCCTAAGGGAAACAGTCTTTGGGGTGGGGTGCTCTTGAGATTAAGGGGTTCCTGAATTTTCCATTTTTACTTGTTCTTGAACATTGTCCTTGAACATTTCAAATTATGGATTTTTTTCTTGAAAATTCTTTTTGAAGGTTTTAAGACTTATCCTCGAAGGAAGGATAAGAGCGCATGAGGGATCAGTCCCTGGGAACCAGCAAATAAGCTAAAGGTAAGTGTAAAGTAAGCATTCCTAAGGATAAAAAGCCTAAGAGATTACCTGATTTTTATCGATTTTTCTCCTTGAACATTTCAAAGAATAACCCTGGAGAAAGACACCGGTCCTGAAAAAGTAGTGTAAAGTGTAAAGTGAGCCAAAAGGCGTAAGGCGTCAGGGGACAGTGGGTTTCCTGATTTTTCTTGTTTAATGAACATTTTAAGAGTCATCATTTATAACCAACGACTAAGTTGTTAAAATATGCTACAGTTTCACGCATGCATCCACCTAGCTTACTGTAGCTGAGGTATTTTTGTAATCGGATCGTAATGATGATTATCAGCACGCAAGTGAATGACCTTGTCAGTCTGAGGTCCTTCAAAAAACAAAATATTGTCCCAGTAAACCCCGATTTGATAGTCGGGCACTAGAACGTTTTTTAATTTCCTTACGGATTTTTCTTTCAATGACGGATCCAGGATTTTCCTAAGGGGAGCGGTACCCCTATGAGCGCGGAACCCTGACTTGGGCGGAAAAATTAGCTGTTTTAACCCAAAAATCGCTAAAAATCGCTCAAAAATCCTTAATTTTGCGCATTAGTTCGGGCCAATTGGGGCGGCCGCCCCCCCTAAATCCGCTCCTGTTTTCTTTGATGGTGTTACATTAGCCTTCTGCATCAGTGCTAGGGCTAGCTGTTTTTGCACAGTGTATCGGCTTTTACCTCCTTTCCTAATAGATTCAGAGTTTGGGCTATTGTCCAGTTTTGCTATTCCTGTTTTACAACAGCCCTGGCTAAGGATAAATTATCATCGATGTGATTTTAATATAAGCTCCTCCATTTATTCAAAACTCAACAACATCAGATTGAGAGCTAGTGACTTTTTGCGGTTTTTTATCAACAAGAAGTACCTTAAAGGTCATGTCGTCGTTGAAACAAAGCTTGTTCTCTGACTAAGCCACATTTTCTATAATACTAAAAACCTTAGCGGCATTCAAGTATTGACGCTGAGTAAATGGAACTAATACAGGTGCATTAAGGCTCGATTGTGTGATTTAAATGCCTACCATACAATCAGCAGGACAAACCTACTAGCAACAATAGATGGGAGTCCACGTACTTCAAAATATTGATTTATATCCATTTTTAAGTAAAACAATCTGAAAAAGTTTGTGCATATTTATAGACAAGAGCTTATAAATGCTAGTCGTGTTTTTGCTGTTTTAAAATCAAAATGGAAGAGTTGAGAGAAATTGAAAACTTTCATTCACTGGAGTGGAGAAAAGCCCTATGGGCAGTCAATCAAATGCCCATTGAGCTGTGTGGTCGTAATCTAGACAACCCCATGTATCCCCTAATGATTAATTTCTGTTATCATAGCCAAAAAAATGAGTTCGGAAAGGGATTTTTTTGAAACTAATAGTGGTCGGTGGTACATAGGCATTCAAATGTGCCCTAGATGCTCTGAACGTAACAGGGCAATGCAGGAAGCAGGGCAGCGAATGCTGATGCGCTACTCTGAGCAGGTGGTTGAGGAATAAATGGCTAATACTATTTATCTATAAATATGAAACATATTTAGGCAAAATTATAAAAACATGGCTTCTTTTGGTAAAACTCGCTCGCATACAGTCATTTAATCACAAAGCATGTTGAAAAAACTAATAATCGATACATTAGCGTTACAAATGTCTTGAATATAGGCTCGTGTTTTTAGAGGTAGATGAACGAAGAGCATAAAAATGAGCAACGAGAGTTGAATAAAGGCAAATCATTCTGGGTCTTCGCACAAACTTTGAAGTTGGCAATTTTGAACAAAGATATCGACGCGTTGTAAAGTCTTTGGTCATGCGGATTTTATGGATTTTGCAACAAGTTAATCGTGTCTTGTAAATTTTAAAGTACAATTGTGCGTTTTAGGACGCAGGCTCCCTTGCTCTTAACGTCCACGTGGTAGAAGCCAGAAACGACCATTTGATCGGCCAATAAGAGCATACAAATATTTAGAAAATTAAATAAAAGTGTAAAATATAACAAAATATTGAAAAAATTGTACTACAGCCCACAAAGTGGATACACTGGCGCCAAACAACTCTACACGTGAGTCAAATAACCACGCCCAACTGCAGAATTTAAAGACATAAAGCATGGTTAGAAAAACAGCCATCGTATACTTGGTATGAGCCATTGAGAAAATGGTATTCTCGAAATAAAGTGTTAGTAAGTGTATTGACGAGCAATAGCAAGCCGATTTGGCTGATCTTCAATCGTTAGCCAAACATAATGATAGACATAAGTACCTACTGAATTGCATATACATTTTCTCCAAATACGCGCGGTCTGTGCCGTTAAAAAGCAAATATTCTAAAGATATTATTGAGGCTTTTAAACATATTTTTACATCATTGAAGCGCAAACCTTATAAATTGCAGACTAACGCTGGAAAAAATTCGGTAATAGCGAAATCCATAAATTTTAGAAACCTGAATCTGTCGACTTTTTCACTACTAAGAGCTAAATGAAAGCGTCAGTAGTTAAACGATTTAATAGAACGCTAAAAGAGCACATGTGGCGGTATTTTGTCGAGTATATCGATATTTTGTCAAAAATTATGAAAAATCACAATAGCATGTTTCATAGGACATTAGGCATTTGTCCAGTAAATGCCACTGCTGCGAGTGAGCGTGAAATATTAAATAGAGCCTTCCGCATTTCTACTGATAAAAGAATATTCAAATTCGTAATAGGCCGTTAAGGTAAGATAAGTAAAGTTAGACGCACTTTCGAAAAAGGGTTCCGGCCCAACTGGACGGAAGAGTATTTTATCATTAATGACAGATATGCAAGAACACCACCCGTGTATGTTTTGGAAGACAAAATGGGCGAAGAACAGGGAGGTATTTCTTGCAAATCAGACTTGCAAAAGATAAATGTTCTGACAGACGACTTGTTCATTATTGATAAAATTCTAAAAACGCAGAAAAGGGGCAAAAAACATATTATTCGATACAATGACGAGGATATCCGCCCAAATTCGATTCTTGGGTCACGAGCCTGATAAAGTTATAAATAGGGATTTTTATTCCAATTTAAAATGAAAAATGGAGACTGGTCAATTTTTTAAAGTATATTTTGCATCGTTTGGCGCAATACACCTATTTGTCTAATGATGCGATTGGGTATTATTTTTGGCCAAAAATGAGCAGTCAATATAGGCAAACATATGGCTCTTATAGACGCAAAATCTATCCCGAGTACCAAAACTGAATTGGACCTCTCTACGGTCCCTCCAACCCAAGTAGTTGTAATGCTCGGCTTTTGGCAAGAAATTCAGCCAACACATCCAATTACTAATGAGGTTCCCTATGAATTTAGAATACCACCTGATCCCCAATACCTTCAGCTGAATAAGAACTACATTTATATGTTACTACGAATCAAGAAAGTGACAGTTTCAGTGGGAGCAGCAGTACCCGACTATGCACCCATCAATCTAATTGGCAAAACATTTTTTAAGCAAGTAAAGTGCTTTCTAGGCGGCGGTTGTTTAGTGCTTGACAGCTCTGATAAATATGCTTACAGATTCAATTTAGTTTTAAGAAAGTATGAGAGGCATAGAAATTCTGTCACCTAAAAATCAATACTGAGATTTATTAGAAATGTAAAGTTAACCAAGCATTTGATGTATATGATAGGATTTCTAGAAAGTCAAATAAGTGAAATGAATTATACGGGTGCCAAAAATTTTTAAATTAGTAGCGCATCATTCTCCAGATATGTTAAGTGGAATGCATAATTTTTACATTTATTGTGATATGGTTGAATTTCAAATTGTTGGAAATGTCTGCGCCGCTTCCGCAAGTTATGAATATTAAAGGCAAATATATGGACATCATAAATCACGCTTATATTAGTCTACACTATATACCTGTGCTAAAAAAATCATTTAATACTATTGACATGAACATCAAAGTGCTCAAAATCTATTCATGCCTTTTAAATTTGACAAAACTATCGTTTAAATGCATTTTAGATGAAAAGTATAAATATCAAAAAATATTTTATAGTATAAACATAGAACTAGGACAACAAACCTATAATCATTTCTTAATGCATCTACTTCGCCCGGACGATGTATCTACCTTTGCAGTAGGCAGTTTTTTTGGCAGATGATGCACTGTGAGTATAAGCTATATTTACTTCAATCACGATGCTGATGCTTTCAATAATATTTCTCGCCTTACTTATCAGTGTTATACCCAACGAGATATACAGGGTTTAGCCGACTTAAGGCACAATTTCAGCTTACAGGCAAAAGAATTTTACAGTAACTTTCATGAACATTCGATTGATGAGCATTTACTTTATTCCATAGTAGTCAAAAGCTGAGGTTATTCACTCGCATACTGATAATCATCATTATGATCTATTTACGGAAATGCCTAAGCTACAGTAAGTCGGGTGCGTGCATGCGTAAAAATGTAGTATATTTTAACAAAATTGCTCAAAAAAGCTACTTTACACTTTATATTGCTTAGTAGTCGGCCATAAGGGATATCTCTTGTTCATTAAAGAAGAAAAATCAGGGAAACCATTGTTCCCTGACTCCATTAGGCTTACTTCACACTTTACACTACTTTTTCAGGACCCTCTCCAGGAACTCCTGGTAACATTTTCTAGACTTTTGGGCTGTCTCCCCCAGGGCTCTTCTTTATACTGTTCAAGAAGAAAAATCGATAAAAATCAGGTAACCACTTAGGCTACTTATCCCAAGGAATGCATACTTCACACTACCCTTAGGCTTAGGTCCTGGTTCCCAGGGACTGCTCCTCCTTGAGCTCTGATCCTATTTCAGGGATAACTCTTAAAATATTCGACAAGAAAGTTCAAGAGGAAAAATCGATAATTTGAAATGTGTCAAGAACAATATTCAAAAACAACTAAAAATGGGAAATTCAGGAACCCCTCAACTTAGGAGCACCCCACCCTAACGACTGCTTCTTTTAGGCTTATGAGACGCCCCTACCCTCTTTACGCCCTCCTTTTAACCCAGGGCGCACGTTCAGAAGCGACCCGCCTATTCCACAACACACAAAAAATGTTCAAGAATATTGTTCAAGAACAATTCTGTCCTGCCAGGGTGGCAATGGCAAGCTATATTACTACTATTCACGATATTTAAAATTTTGTTTTCAATTCCACGAATATAAAAATTTTTTATGCAATCTAATTACGATTCATGAATAAATTTTCATGGATTTTGTTATGTTTTTCAATTTTTTCACAATAAATTTTTTATACGTTTAGATAGGTATTTAGATAGGTAGACGCCTCACATTCGTTTGCATCTAAATGAGAATGATTATGCAACTTTTTAAGGATGTTCCGATTTCTTTATAATTCGATTTTATACCAATATTTAATCTCTTCGTTTCCATTTCTTGATATTTTCTCTTCATATCGCGCTTATTTCATTTTTTACTCTTTTTATTTTATTTCTTATGTGTTTAATTTCATATCGAGAGTCCTACTGTGTTTAATTTTTAGCGCAACAGCGTTCCGTTTAATTTTTCATTTAGATTTCATTTGTGCTTTCATTTTTTACCTAAATTATATTTTTTCTCTTTATACATTCAATTTGGATTAATCCCGAATTTGCGCAATATAGACACCGTCGGGTTTTCATCGTAGCATTTCGGTTCAAAATCACATTTGGTTAGAGCCGCTGATCTTAAGAATGCAATGACCCGTAGTTTTGACCCTGTAGGTCAACGCGGCGCATTTCGAGTCGTCGAACCAAATATTAAGCTGCGTGTCGTATTTGACGAAATCGTAGCATTTCATCGCTCCGCCCAAAATTCGAGTTTTTCGTACCACGGTTTTCAATGCCCCAACTAGCACCTTGGCCTTGGAGCACGGGACGACTCTCAGGCCCAAATTCGACGACATTCGATTATCGACGCAAACGTTGGGTATGCACCTATAAAATCACGAATCGATTTCTTAATTCTTCATTGAAGAATAACAGATAATCTCGAAAAATCCGTTTTTTCAGAAAATCACTTATTCCCGATTTGTAAGCATAGGTGGGCAGCACCGAAATGCTGGGGGGAGTGAAATATTCAAAGGTCAAAAAATGGTCTTAAAAGTGGTCGTATGGCAAAAAACACAATTTTTCGATGTTTCTCATCGAGCATTATCCAGTGGCATCAAAAAATCGCTAAAAAAGCAAAAAAATTTAAAAATTTGAATTCTGGGGGGTATTTTGATTTCTGAGGGGGGGTATTTCAACTTCTGGGGGGTGCATACCCCCACCCCCACGCCCATGTGTGTTCGTAAGTTATTGATTCAGGTGAAATCAGGAGTTATCAGATGTTGAATAGTTCGAATGTATGCTTTAAATATACGTCTCTCTAGAAATCATCTCAATTGACCTTCGATTATCGATGCATATACATATTTAATGCGCAATTGTAAAATTTCGAATCAATTTATAGATTACACTCATTATAAATCAGAGAAAATTTCGAAAAATTTGTCAATTTTTTCACAAATCCATTTGTTCCTCATTCTCAACTTAATAATTCAGGCGGCGCAAGCAGAGATTACCAGATGCTGAATAGTGTGAATGACAGAATTCTTCAACTATATTTTGCTAGAAGTATTTATATGATTTTTGGTTATCGACGCATACATATGATATGCGACAATAAAATGTGGAATCGATTTATCATCTATTCATTAAAAAACGGCAGATAACCAAGAAAAATCTATATTTTAAGATGAGCGTTAAATCCATTGTTTTCGATATTCTTCTCCGTTTCAGATGTTGATATTTCTAAGGAATCAGATGCCGAATATTTGGAAAAATTGACTTTTCCAGCTATATTTTGCAAGAAGCCACTTCAATTGACCTTCGATTATCGACACTTATGTTTGGTATATGCGTTCTTAAATCTCAAATTGATTTATTAATAATTCAGCGAAAAAAACCATGGAAAATCTGGAAAAATCTGGTTTCCAATGTCTGCGCTTGTTGAATTCACCGTTTTCTGAATTATTGCTCCCTCGATTCAGAAGTTGATAATTTCATAAATTTTGCAATGAGATTCCAGGCAGAACTAAGAAGAATGAAATGCTCAACATTTCGAAACATAGAATTTTTCAACATCATTTTACCAAAAACACTTCAATTGACCTCGATTATCGACGCATATTTGGTATGCAGTTACAAAATATTTCAAATCGATGTATCAACTATTCATTAAAAAACTGTAGAAAACCGTAAAAAATCTTTTTTCTGAATGTTTTCATTACATCTGCTTTATTTTTTAACATTACTTAAAGCAATCCGAAAACTATAAAAGCTAAGTTTGTAGGTAAATCTCGAGCTTAAACCGTGAAGGAATCAGATGGTGAATAGTTCGAATGATGGAATTCTCTGACTATATTTTACCGGAAACCTGTTTAATTGACCTTCTATAATCGACGCATTTTTAAAATGCAGCTAAAAATATCGACCTATTTTTTGATAATTTCTTGAAATTTAGAAAACCATGAAAAACATGTTTTTTAATATGTACAATAAAATCTGCTTGTTTTTTGGAGAACAACTTGCGAATCGGAAATTAAAAAAAAAACCCTAAATTTTGTAGAAAGTCTCGAGGTTAAACGGAAGGAATCAGATGCTGAATAGTTCGAATTGTGGGGAAAAAACTTTCCTTCTGTTTCTTCCGAAAAATTAGCGCTCGATTAATTCACCTGACTGTCAAGGGGCGCCCGAAAAACTAATTTTTTACCGTATTCCTAAAAAACGAGCAAATCAATTAATCCTGAATCAAAACCGTATATATTTTACTAGCGTAAGATTAAACATAGGCGTGGGGGTCTGGGTCACGCATGGGCGTGGGGAAGGGGATTTGGGATTTGCACCATACCTGAGCGTGGAGGGGGCGGGGTTTGAGGGGTATGCACCCCAGAAACCAAAACACCCCACGCTTCCCCAGAAACTAATATAGCCCCCCAGAATTCAACTCTTGAAATTTTATTTTGTTTTTTTCGCAATTTTTGATACCAATGAATAGTGCTCGATGAGAAACGTTGAAAAATGGTGTTTTTTTCGCCATACCACTATTTTTAAGGCCATTTTTAGACCTTTGAAAAAATCTTACACCCCCAGAACTTTGGTGCCGCCCACCTATGGTTTACATCCCCTCCTAGAATGCGGTAGACCCTCAAAAATCGATAGACTTCCAGGAATTGAATTTTTGGCATGAGTTCTGGGATTTTGGCCCGTTTTACACCACGCAACGCAGACACTCCAGATTAAGGTTGTGCCATGGACATATGACTGGATCTCTCGAAAATATGCGTGCCCCCCTCTAAAATCGGTAGTACCCAGAATCGTATTTTTTTATTGTTTAATGATTTTTGTCGCCCCGTCAGACCTCCCAAAACCCGAAACGCAATGTTTTCATCCTGGATGAAAGCTCAAATTTTCAATCAAATCTTGACATTGTAAAAATTTATGTACTTTATCCTCCGATAGAAAAGTCTGCTATGGTAAAAAGACAAATTTGTTCTCGCTCTGATCGAATTATGTTGTTTTGCACATAGTGTGGCTTATAAAAATGGGTTAAAATATTCTTATGACTTGTTTAGTGCTTTGTACTGGAACATCAAAAAAGATCAACAAAATTCTAAAGTTTCGCCCAGTCAGCCTGCTACTGTCTTTCTGGTTTGAATTTTTGTTGTTACCATTTTTGGCATGATTAAAACAGAAGAATGTGGCAAGTAATGGTCTCAACTTAGTGAATCTCTGTATCGCCGTTTTCAGTGTATAAATAATATTGAAGGATTTTTAACTTTCTCAGAATAACTAGATGTTTACTGAATAGATTTTCGAAATACTTTAAAATCTTAGAGAATTAGGTGGAAACGTCCAAAATTACAGTATTCTTCTTTTTAATATGGCGGCCTCTTTGGTGGCCATATTAAAAAATGCGAATTCTTCATTAGAATCAATCAAACAGGTAATCATTCGAAAGAGCTGTTTGGGATTTCATGTGCTTAAACATTGAATAATATGAAATGTAGAGCCAGTAAAAGCGCATACATTATGGGGGCAACCATACTAGAAATAAATTAAACTGAGATTGTGGGACGGACTATCAGAAATCGGAAAAAACAATAAGGAGTTGAATTTAGATTGCAAAACTATCTGTTTGGCTACTTTCCAAAATATAAAACAAAATGTGTATACTGTGGTGATCTTGCAAAGTTTGAGCTGTTTCTAAAACACAGCTTACTGTAAACATACGCTAGCAAAATGTTTTTGGCAAAATGGCTTTATTTTCAAATTATCTACCCAGAACATCTTAATTTCATTGAAATCCATCAAGTGGTTCTTGCATGTGAACCTTAAAAATAGCCATTTCACTACACCGTATTATTCAATAGTGAGGTGGTGTACCTGAGTTTGGCCTGCAGTTGCACTGTAGGTGCGTAAATATCGTCTAATTTGCACTACGTTTTCTGAAAGCCCAATCAGACTGTTTGTTCTTCTTACTTTTCTAGAAGTATAAACGAATCAAAATTTAAAAGCATAAATATACCAAATTCCTCAATTTGGATGAAAGGGCATGGTTTGAAACCTTATTCTAATAGTTTTGCTAAAGTAGCCAAACAAAAGCGTCATAACTCAATGTTAATTGTTTAGTGTTGTTCGTAGAATCAGAATTATCAATTGTTTTAAATTAGTTTTTGTTCAGTTTTGTGAATTTTTCATCGTGTTTCACTTAATTTGCAATTTGTATTCTACAAAAAAAGTTGGATTTGCAAATATTCGTTGCATGTAATGAATTCTCATAATCACACCTGGGCGTGGACGTCTGGACCACATACACGAGTGCGGGAGGTCTGGGGGTTTGGACCTCCTTCCAGAGTTTGAAGGACCATAAAAAACCAATAGACCTCCAGAATTGTATTTTCGGTGAAATTTTTGGCAATTAGGCCACATAATACTCCCAAAATTTTATTCCTGCCCATGCATAGTGTGCAGCCCCCTTGAGAATTTGGAATTCGGCATAACACTAAAAATTCATAGACCTCCAGAATTGTAATTCTTGGAGCTATTTCGAGCGATTTCGCCCCATTAGACACCCACAGAATGCTCATAATTCAATATCACGTCTCAGAGATTCTATATCCATTAGATTTTCTATCGAACGAATTAAACCACATTTACTCCACACAAGGAGAGCGAAAATTACAGTAAGAGTTCGTGTACTAATTTAAAAAATATGATCTTTTTTCATTTAGCAAATTTTGTTTTCAATATTATTTTTTTGTTTTTTATATTGTTTTTATTAGGTACTTCATCTTTAGATTTTTCTGTTTTTATATTCTATTGCTAATTACTATTTATTATAATTTCCATATCAATATTGTTATTATTTTCATGTGTTATTTTTTATTTTTACCATTATTTTATTTTTTTTAAATATTTTTTTACTTCACTATTTTTATAATTTTTGTTTTTTTGATTAATTTTTAATATTTCAACTCAACTTATTATTTAGTTCTTAATGATATTATTATTCATTTTACCTTTTTGTTCCGGTACTATTTTTTCCGTTTTCCATCACAAAATGCTGATAAATTCTCGATAAACAGTTAAAGGTTATTGTTATTCGATGAGAGTTCCAATGAGTCAGCGGGAGTGGTGTCGTATAATACCGTGTGAATATCTAAGTAAAAGTTCAGATCTTTCCTGTTCTAATTTAATCTAGATATCACTAAAGTGAACAATTTATCAGCCTAAATTATCATAATTGAAAACCGTACTCGCTCATTGGTCAAAGTCACAACAAATAGCAATTGAAAATATAGCATTTCGTACATATTATAACGTCTTGTATCATTGACCGGAATGAACTTTCCGAGCTTATTCTCGAATAGGACTCGAGATTAACAAAGTGGGTAGAGAAAGCATATCACAATGAATGCGTATCGAGACGCGGCATGATCATTTTATAATTTCAAAATATTAAGATTTTTTCTGCATGCATGAGACGGTGAATAAATTTAAAAATTCAGAAAAAATCGATAACTCGCATTCGAACAAACATACAAGTCCCCATCATATATTACCTGTTCTTTGAGGGTTTATCCCCATAGCTGATGACCACCACGCATGGGTTTGGGAGGTGTGGCTAGATCCCGGAGAATCCGGCGGACTCCACCCCAGAATTAAATCTTTATGTTGCTACTTTTTGGAAATTTTGCCCGATCTCATTCTACTCCAGAATTTGGCTGCTGCCCATGTTTGGTGAATGCCGAGAATAATTGCTGACCCGCAGAATTTAATTAATTCACAGGCAAACCTTAAAATTGCGAAATATTGAGACTTTCATTTTTAAAGTTTTTGGTCAATATTTTTATATAAATACATGCATGCATTTATCCTTTTCACGTCTTTTTGCTGTTTTAATCAAAAATTAGAGGGTCAACCATTTATTTTAGAAAATTAGTCGACCGGCTACCCTCGAAACATAAAGATATTACGAGCATCGTTATTGTTTATTTTGTGCTTTGTCATTTTTTAGCCTACGTATGTTTGATCCGGTGAATTTTATGGGGTTTCAACATGATAATTATGCATTCGATTAACATTACTTGAATATTTTTTATATTTATGAATTTAACATAAAACTGTTACATTTTTCCGTAACTTCCCAGGTTTTGGTATCCTCAATTTAGTAATTTTGTAGAATTAACATTCAATACTGAACATATGTTATTTTCTGACAATTCGAAGAAGTATCGCAAGCTTGCGAAACTTTCAGCGTGTAAAAACTCCCAGCTGCTCGAGAAGCTATAAACTTTATAAAGAATTTGCTTGCACATAGGTGTGCAAGTGCATATTAGACGTCAAATACGTTTTCAAGACCAAATCCATTCAATATTCTTGAATGAAATGACCTTTGCAAAATACTTTACGGATGATCGAACGAAATCTGTGTTTATTTGCGTATGAATGACTTTTTGAATTGTAGAGAAAATGTCGGAAGATTTTGTGGGCTCTCAAGTAATGGCAATTGATCGGATGAAGCGAAGCGCAAAAGTGCGCATAGTACCAAATTTTAATCATATCCTTGCGCATTAGCTTGTTTTAGGAGATCAATGCTTATTACTCGAACACTTTTCTTATCACTTTTTGCGCTTTGCGCGGCAAAAAAGGTTAAAAGGAGCGACAATGCGAAGTAAGACATTTTTCGTGCATACTATTAAGTCAAAAGACCTAAACTTCACATTTAGTATTCAGTTTAGTTTAGTTTGCTCTAGGTTATCGGAACAAATTTGTTTCTCAGAGATTTTTTTACATTTGGTTTCTGCATATAATCAATAATTATATTGTTTGTAAAGGAAAATAGCGAGATTCCTTCAAAAGCTTTTACAATCTTATTGACTGAAGCGAGCAGGTTTTTAAACTGGAAAAGGATGAACAATACATAAGTTTAAATTTTCGGCGACTACATGCGACATACTTAGGCAGCAACCAAATTCTGATGGGCAAGGATTGAGATTTTAAAAATTTTTAGGTCAACAAAGTGTCGCCTAAATTGACAGTAAGGGCAAAAGCCACGACTTTTCGACGTTTCTAATCTAGTCCATCAGCATATGAAAAGACGCAAAAGAAAGGAACAAAATATAAATTGTAATTCTGGAGAAGGGTCCCTTAAATTCTAGGGAATTATAGGATTCTCGGAGTCTCAGATCGCACATGGTCAGCGACCGAATCTGTGGAGTCTGGGTGGTATAAAACTGACGAAAATCTCCAAAAAGAACGGGCCAAAAATTTAACTTCGGCGTCTACGGGAGGTCTGCCGAATCCTCAGACCATACATAGCAGCAGCCGAATAGGGTCTGGGTGGTGTAAGACATATGTGTTCTGGGGAGTTGGAGAATTTGACCTTCGAGAATGACAACTGACGTTCCAAAAAATGGCCGCACTCCCCCTCAAAATTTTTGATTTTCCTTAAAAATTGTAAAAAGTATGCATTTTTAAGCGTTTTTACTCATTTTTGGCTTAAACGTTTCAAATTTTCGGCAGCTTCGCGCCATATACTTATTTTCTTGCTGTATTTTGTTCAATTTGCTCGATTTTTCAATTTTTTGTGTTCCCGTTCTCTAGGGAAGAACCAGCCTTGTCCGGAACGTCAAAGCCATCAAAAAATGCACAGCCAACTTCCTCCCAGAAATTATTGCTGCCTACTTATGGGCTGAACCCTTAAAACCCCTAAGCCCATGTAGGCCTCAGATCCATGCACTGCACCTAGAATCTTATGGCAGAATCAAATATATAATCTATTGTTGCAAAAAATTCATTTTATAGAAAAGTTTAGAACTGACTGCGGCGTATATACGAATGTGCATGGTCCGGTGAAAAATTTGAATAATAAGCGAAACCAAAACGTTTAGAATTCTGATTAAAATAATGCAATATTAATTAGAAAAAAACTGTAAATTCATATTTTTTGAGGATTATATTAAATCGACGTTTTGCTTGCAAAATCGTTAGTACATCTGGTTAAAAACACAATCTTTCGACCTTTATGAACAACAATTTATTCAAAAAAATCGAGAAGACGAAAAATTTTTGAATTTTATCTAGAGTGGCGTCTCGGCGCTTCATGGATTTTAGGGGTATCCTTCGAGCAATAAATGCACAGCATGGACGGTCTGTAGGCCGTAGGTCGAACGGAATGTATTTTTAAGTCAAAATGGTTTCAAATAAGTAGAAACTTGTGAAATAGCATCAAATTCTTCGCATGTAAATATGTATGTTTGGAACCGTACCAAAGATGGGCATGTGGAGGTCTCGGTGCTTGATTGGACCACTGAAAATCTAAGAAATTTCAAACCTCGATAGACCCACGGAATTAAATTTGTTCTGTCATTTTTAGCAGTTCCAGCCCCCCCCGCCCACAGACCCCCAAAATTAGTTTGTTGCCCATTTATGATCCGTACTATACAACTACTTCTACAGATGACCAACTCATTAAAAATAGCTTTCTATTCATTTATCTTTCCAATCAATCTTCGAGACTAAGGTTGTCCTCCAAGTGGGCGTTGAGGGAGAGTTTGAGGGCTCTACCATACCTGGGGGGTATGCAGCCCACTCCCAGAAATTCAAATTCCCCTCCTCCAGAAAACAAAATACCCCCAGAATTCAATTTTTAAATTTTTTTACTTTTTTCGCAATTTTTTAATGCCAATGGATAGTGCTCGATGAGAAACTTTAAAAAATTGTGTTTTTTCGCCATATCACCATTTTTAAGGCCATTTTTTACCTTTGAAAAAGTCTTGCAATCCCCCCCCTCAGAACTTTGGTGCCGCCCACTGTGCTTTATACCCCCTCGAATCCAAGAAGTCTTCGGAAATTAGGATAGACCCCAATATTGAATTTATTGGTGTTCGTTTGCGATTTTACGCCATACTAGGCTCCCCTATATACCTGGGCAGGGGAGGGGGGTTTCGGGGTATGCATCCCCCAGAAACCAAAATACCACCCCCCACAGAAACCAAAATAACCCCCACCAGAATTCAATTTTGAAAATTTTATTGCAATTTTTTGATGCCAATGGATAGTACTGAATGAGAAACGTTTAAAAAGGGTGATTTTCGCCATACCACCATTTTTAAGGCCATTTTTTGACCTTTGAAAACATCTTGCTGACACCCATCCCCCAGAAGTTTGGTGCCGCCCACCTATGCTCCCCTACACCTTTGTTTTCGCCGCCTAAAAATTCAGATTTTCCCTGTACAGCGGCTGCGCATACGTGTGCGTGGAAAATAAGCGATCGATGAGCGTGACGATAACGCTGAGGAGTTGCGTGCGCCGAAAAATGAAATCGTCGTACGTCAATCCGTTTGAAATGCTTTGCTTCAACGACATCGCCTACAAATCGCAGATGATTTTTTCGGCAACGAGTCCGTGCCCCATTGCCGAATTCAACGGCGTAGATGGCACCAGAAACTACAACGAACGATGTCCTTTAACGACCAGCGATTATAATTGCACTGTGAGACCGAAATGCAAGCGATCTTGAACGTGTTCATACATGTTTTGTTTATTTCTATACTGTTTATCTCAACGTTATATAGCATAAATACAACGATACATGCAGAGTAGGAAAATTTAGGATGGGCGGGGTGTTGGAATAGAAATCTGTTCAGCGACAATGCTCAGCACAGAAAAGCATTTTCTGCTATTTCAAACGATGGATTTGATACGCGACAAAAACACCTACATATTCAAAACATAAAAATATCCAAAAAAATTCGTGAAAATAACTAAAATAATTTAGTAAACAAAATAGTCAAAAAATGAGTATGATGTATAGTGTGTTACAAACCCTTGCAAAACTCGACTTGATAGTATGATAGGAAAAATCTGTAAGTACCGCATTGTAGAGCATTCAATTCTGCTTTGAATAGTAAAAAGTAAGAAGCACTTCGCAAAAAAGGTTATCATAATGAGCTCTTAAAAAGGCCTCCTATTTAACTTGATGATAATCGAGTGTAAAAGCTTAAGCACATGGAGTTGGAAACTGGTCGCTCTTCTGCAGAAACGGTTTCGAAAAAACTTGCATATGGTTTTATATTAATTAGAGCGTGATACGTAATTGTCTGGAAATCTGTTATGTTCAATGCATGAGCACTTGAGATCCGTCGGTTGAGCTAAGGTGATCACATGGATTTTTGAATCGATGTAGTCGCGATATCCGAAATAGGTACTACGAAATTTCTTTGTGTCTGATCGATAAAAAATTAACCGATTCACATTGCGTTTTGTAAAAAAGGCATCATCCGACCAGACAGGCACAAAATGGGAATTTAAGGGAAGGAGGAGGTATTGGTGATATTTTAAGTGCCTTTTTGGGCCCAAAAAGTGGGATTCGAGTCAGAAACATCGTTTTACGGCGTTTCTGACTATGCTCTGTTTTACAGAGCATAAATACATAAGAAACATTTCGAAAAGAATCAAAAAAGTCGAACGAATTGAACAAAATATAGTCAAAACATGAGCATATGGCGAAAAGCGCCAAAAATTTGACTCTTCTGAGCAAATATATAGCTAAAAATGCTTTGAAAAGCACCTTTTCTACGAACTTACAGAAAATTTTCGGAAACTTTCGAAAATCGCGAATTCGGAGAGGAGGGGTAAAAATTTTTTCTGAGGGGTACAACTCCCGTCAAACTTTCAAGGTCGTGTATGCATCCGACATTGACTACTTGATACTATGCTATTTCGGTATTTTCGCATGATTCTTGGAAGTTGATTTCTTGTAGGGGCATATCATTTCGTGAAGCGAAGAAAATTTGACATTTTTGAACCAAAGGGCGGCTTAGAATGCTTAAAACAATGATGCATCGTGATGATGGATGTGCAAATTTTTAGAGCTCTGCTGACCTGTCATATGCATTGCATGGATTTTGAAACCTTTGAGCTCTGAAAACTTTATCTTGTGCTCCATTTTTGCACTTAATAGTAGCACAATGTTGATGACGTTTCTACCAAATTAATCAGCACAGGCATAGACAAGTGATTAAATAAGACGATTTATTCTTTCAATATATTCGTAATATATTATAATAATATATAATAATATATATTATTTTAATATAGTCGTAACATATTCTCCGTTTGTGACTAATTATCAAAATCGTTATGCTTTATTTTTGAATTTATGAGATGTTCAGTCAACCGATGATATTAGTTGTGCAACCACGCGGGATCAAATTTATCTATTTGCACCAAAAATGGAAAACACAGAAAATATTTTAAATTTATGTTTCATTTGGCAGAGTTTACAATAAATGTAAAAATTAAAAGATTAAATAGAATTCCGACAACTAAGATGTTAATTCTATGTCCTATTTCCTATGTACAATATTCCACGTGCACGTCTACTCCTTAGTTTAATAGTAAAAAGATATTTGATTTTCGCAAAACTTTTCGATAAAATTGATGGTTTTTTCGGCAAAGTAGGCTTACTTTTTTGTATTTATTCTCAATTTTTCATGCATCGACCGACTGAAAAAGATCTTTCTTCTAGACTTATAAACATTTTTTGCTGTTTTTTCAACGAAATATTTTCAATATTTTTATTCCGTGTAAAATGTTGGTAAAATATGCATTCGAACGAGGGAGTTCAGTTTAGATTCCTAGATTGGAAAAATTAGAAATCTGTTGGCGAGAATTATTGCAAACCAAAGGTCGGAAATTGATGAACATCAAAAACTTTCCGCAAAATTTCTTGAAATTGACAAGAAACTGTGTATTAATATAGTTTATAGGCTATTTTACCGAATAATTTTTGAGATCACTTTGGTTCGAAAATACTGGTATCCGAAATTGGCTATTCTTCCTGAGCATTTATGGTTCTAGCAACCTAACAATTATAAATTCCGATATTTGAATAATTATAAATCAGAAATTTTCGCAGAATTCACTGAAGTCGGTACATCAACCTTTTAAGCCGCAAATCATTTTGGTCTCGTTAAAACTTACAATGCGTACATGTATCAAGTAAAAAATTTTTTGATTCAGGTAAAATTAAAGCTAAACAACTAAATTAATAATGATCTCTTAAATTAACAACGTGGCTTTATCTGCTTTATCTCATGCTAACTTTTTGGCTTATCTGCATAATTTTATATTTTAAACCGCATTAAAATTTAAATTTTTTAAAACGTTCCACACTCCCATCGTTATCTTTGATCATGCTTTTAATTCCAAAATATTCAATATTTTAGTTTTACCGCGTTCATCTAATTTTTTCCTTCTTAAACATTTTTTCTATTTTTCGTTGCTCTGAATTGTAGGATAATTTTGAAAAAAGCATCCGAAATTTTCAGAGCTGAATAATTAGATTTTCAGCGGTTTGTCAGCAAGACATGTAAATTTCGCTTAATGCTTGAATTAATCCGCTTAAAAAACTAGCCAAGCGTAAAATTCTAGTTCCGACGACTTAGTTCAAGCATCACGAGCAAATCATGACGTGCTCTTACACTCTAGTAACATTTTTGTTGTGCTTTCGTTTATGCAAATTAGGGTTAGAAGACGAGTAAGCAGCATTTGTAGGTACATTTACGTTATATAAGCTACTTTTAAACACTTTTGTACTTCATAGCGTCTCGAATAAGTGAATACTTCTAAGCGGGAATGTGAAAAAGCAGCCAAAATTTAATCCGAATTATTAAAAAAATTGATGAAAGTGATCAGAAAATGTTTGAAACATAACATTCAAAAGCTTGGATATCCCAAGTTTTTGACTGTGACATTTTTAATTTCGCAAATCAAAGAAAACTGAGCGAGATGAAATAAACATGCAAGGTCAATAAGCTTTTCGGCCGTTCAAAATTTAGATTTTTGGCATTTTTCGTCTAAATGCTATTCAGCGTCAATAAAAATTTTGAATTTATCGAAAAAAATCATTTATAAGGGCTAAGAGGACACATGGGCGTGTGTTAGCGGTTTAGAGGGTATGCACCCCAAAGCAAAATCCCCCAAAACAAAACACCCCCCAGAAATTCATTTTTGAAATTTGTTTTTTTTTCGCAATTTCTCTGATGCCAATTGATAGTGCTTGATGAGAAACGTTTAAAAATGGTGGTTTTTCGCCATATCACCATTTTTAAAGCCATTTTTCGACCTTTGAAAAATCTTGCACCCGTTGACCTCGTGGAAATGCTGCCGAACCGACGAGTTTTTCTGATCTACCAAAAACCCTAAGAAATTTGCCATCAAGGCGATTTTAGTAATAGTCTGCTCAAATAATCGATTCCTTCAGCGCACTGCACCAACTCGTTCTTTATACATATTTCACTTTAATCCATTTCTGGAATTTTTCGTTATATTAAAAAAGAGCAAAGTCAGACCTGACAAGAAAAATAGTTCTTCATTTATTGTTCTTTAAATAGTAAAAATGCGCTTTTGAAAATTTGTTTTGTGACTGGTCCTGTAAATTTGTGCGCCCCATTAACAGCCCTAGTATGGTAAAAACTTTGGACCAAAGACGCATGTAATAGGAGTTTGGGCAGTCTTGCTCGACTCGGCAAATAAAAGAATATGAAATTTTCTGCAGAAAATCGGATAAAATAATTGCCAAATAGATGAAAGTTGGAAATTTTTCTTTAATAGTGCTTGACATTGATCATAAACTGTGAATTGACCTAGTTTTCACGCTCTTTTAGCATTTACACAAGTTTTAGAGGTCATTTCGACTAAAAAAGGTAAATGAAAGATTACCGGATAGGCTAACCCCTTAGATCGACTATGATGAGCGTATATCCTGGGATTTATAGCGCCTCGGCGGGTCCACATAATTTATTGGAGTTTTCCGCTTTTTTCACTTTTTTTAATGCCAGTGGATTGAACTCGTAAAAACGCTGCTAAATTCTTTTGCTTCCTAATCTTCTGACCTTTTGAAATTTTTTTAACTCTCTCTTAATTGATCATTGAATGAAGATTAATTTGGGACATCGCGCCAACGTATAATCAATAAAGCTACAGCTTTGCGAATTATTTTGCTCTATATCTTTTAGCCTTGAGTTTGGCATACGTTGTAAGAATTTCTTTATTTAGCCCTCTAATACATATCCGGGGTTTGGATCGTACAAAAGCATATATAGAAGTGCGTAAGTCCGATCGGACTTATAAACTGAAACTTGCAAATATGCCGCCAACTGAACTGGCTGTATTCATACATTTCTATTTTTATACATTTTTCCCTTGTTTCAAAATTTTTAACGCCTCAAAATGATACGAAATATCAAAGATAATTTTTTCCGCCGCTATTATTTATTATTGGAATTCTTTGACCCTAGAAATGTGATTGACTCCAAAATTTAGGCCCGACATAGATCTCAAATTTTTTAATTGAATATCATTCTGTCCGTCCACTTTTCTCCAGAAAATTCCGACTCGTTGTTTATCACAACGATTCGATTTCGTTGGCACTATATGACATATTCGCAGCAACCAAGTTCTCTAAGTCTGAAAGGACAAAATCGCAAGAAAATCGCCAAAAATTCAATTCTGGGAGCATACGTACCTACATACGTGTCTGGGAGATTGCTTAAGCCTTACATGTAACATGAGTCCAAATTCAGGGAAGAGATCGCCAATCATTTTAGGCGGAGGGTAAATGATTTTCAATTTCCGGTCGGACATGACAAGAAAAACGTAAAAATGACCTTAAAACGAAAGTTATCGTCATAAATTAGCCGGTGGATTAATAATTTCCTGACTTTGTGGCACAGGGGAGAACGACTTTGGTAGGGGACCCACCCTTGTTGCACGCCGGGCTTAACCCACAGAATGGCTACTTAAACATTCGCTAAGTGGCTACAATTTTCCCTCCACATTGTTGATTTTCTAAATAAAAACCGTAGAAGTGTGCTTTTTTAAAGCACTTTTGTCTAATTTTTTTGCTCAAGAGCGTCAAATATTCGGAGCTTCTCGCCACTCACCGATTTCTTACTATGTTTCGTATTTTGTTCAAATTTGCTCAATTTCTTTCCGAATTTCACATAATTTTTTATGTTTTTATGTTTTAGAAAGAATCCATAAGTGCTACTTTTAGGAAATTGTCCAGGACTGACCCCTGTAATTCTATGCTGTACATAGGCGGAAGGGAGTCAAAACCAGACATAAGTGAGGGGTCGGTCTGTAAGGTGTACACTACTCAGAAGTTGAAAAAACCCCGCAGATTACTGTAGACCCCAGAATTTTTATTTTTAGTAACATTTTGGGCAATTTTTGGCGATTTCATCTCTTCAGAATTTTCTCGCTGCTCATGTATGGTCCAAAACCCCCAGACCACAAGCCCGTGTGTAGTCTAGTGTAGTCTGTGTAGTCTCTATCGACAACCGTAATAAGCTTAAATGTATGTATATATTTCTAGGTGTTACTCGGTATGTATCGAGAATAATCGATCGAACGAAATGAATATAACCTATCGCCTGTGTACCACTCGCGGTGGCCCAAAATTTGGCTATTATACATCATTCGAGGGTTCCTTACGCTGCATCGAGAAAGCTCTAAGGCCAAGGGGACCCTTAACCCTTAGGGCATCAGGCGGATGCAGCGATGTACGATATATGCCACATAAGCACAAAATATGCGTTATCAGGCTAAGTGGGCCGATTGACGATTGCGCAATCAAATCGGAATGCTACGATTAGATTTTACGCGAGATTGACGTATTATTTCGATAAGAAAACTTTCACAATGTAAATGGCTTTATACACTTTCAAAATATGCGGGATTAAGCCCAGACTTAAATGTGATATAAGTGTCTCGAAATTTCTGGCCAAGGATATGCCCGCTTGATGCCGGTTCCAAAACATTCAGAGTGATATTATCGTGTGAGTATGAGCCCGGCTCAAGCCACGGAGTATTGAAAAATAGGAAGAAAATTCAGATGTGTCCCAAGAGGCAAAATGGCTAAAAGTAGCACCAAAAATTCAATTCTAAAGGGTGTATCGATATGGGGTGTGTGAAGGCCTTTTAGATTCCAGAGAGTCCATACATGAGCAGCGACCAAGTTCTCGCAGAGGGGTCCGTTTGGTGTAAAAGTGTTGCAAAACATTAATTTTTTCAAAATATATTCGATAAAAAATGATTTTTTTTAATTTTAATTTTTTCTTCAGAGCGTTGCAAAGGCTTTATTTTTTCAAAATGTTTTAAATAACGCTGGATTACGAATCTGAGCGTAAGTGTTCTTTACACCCAATAAATACGCAACGTTTACGCTGAAGACCTTTGATCTTCTTTAAATAAGAAAAGGTTGTCGTGTTTAATAAAATAATGTTGATGTTCAGAACAATATTGTATTCAGCGTTCTTGGACCGCTGTCACATTTGTAGCAGGTGAACGCATGTGTTTACTGACTGATTCATTCAGATCATGCTAATTAAAACGAAATGAATATACCTATCGTCTGTGCACCACTCGCGGTGGCTAAAATTTCGGTTATTATACATCATTCGGGGTTTCCCTGCGCTGCATCGAGAAAGCATTAAAGGCCAAGGGGGCCCTTCACTCTTAGAGCACCTGGTGGGTGCAGCGATAACCGGTATATGCCACATGAGCACAAAATATGCGTTAACAGGCTACGTGGGCCGATTATGGATTGCGCAATTAAATTAGAAATGCTACGATTCGATTTTAGGCGAACGACGGATTATTTCGATGGAAAACGAAATTTTCATCAAGTAAATATCTGGATCCACTTTCGAGACCTGCACGATTAAGCCAGACTTTTAAACATAACATAAGTGCTTTGAGATTTTGAGCAAATATATACTCAGCTGAAGCTGGTTCCAAAATATCTTTCAGGTTTAAGCTAGTTTTAAGCCAGCACCAACGATTAAACATACGACTTCGAAGATACAAATACAGTTTAAAATTATCGTGTGGTAATTAGTCTGCCTAAGCCAGAGAATATTGAAAAACAGCAACATAATTGAGGGGGGTTTCATGGAACAAATTCGCTGCAAATAGTATCAAAATTCAATTCTGAAGGATCTATCGAATTAGAGGGTGTGAGGGCCTCTCAGATTCCGGAGTATCCATACATGAGCAGCGACCAAGTTCTCGAAGATGAGTCCGTTTGGTGTAAAACCGTCTTAAATTCCAAAGGACATGCGAAAAATTCAAATCTGGGGGTCGGTCGATTTTAGAGGGTATCACACAGATTTGCTGATGGGTCAATGCCAAATACCCTTCCCCATCTACTTGGTCATAAGCATAGAAGCACAGCATGACCGATTTGGGGAGGAGGTGTAAGCCGATCTGGGGAGAGGAGGTCGAAAATTCGAAAATTGAGCTTTTTCTGATCAGAATGATCTCGAAAACTGGTATTTGCGCTAAAGTAGCTTAAAACCCGCGTTATTATACAGTTTGTGGTCAATTTGAAGCACTTTTAGACGGAAAGTTTCAATTTTAACCCGTTTTTGGCCTTCATTTTGTCTCTTTTTTCAACAAAATTTTCCATTTTTCCATTCTGGGGTCTAGATCTCCAATCCTCAACGTGCATATCTGATTACAAGACCCCTGCCATATTCCCGCATGGCATAATCAAATTGATTTACGATTACTCTTAATTCGAAATTGTTCCATCTACGATTATTGGGCCAGCTCACAAGCATTCTTATCGTCTCGGTAAAGAAAAAATGGACAAGCTTCATCAATCATTTACGCATGATCATAAAATACTATCGTTCTCATTTACGTTCACTTAAGGTTCCGTTATCGATCTGAAAGTATGTTCTTTTTGTTGCGATTATCAAATAACGTCGCATATTTATTATAATTCTTATTCTAGATTATTCCCTTATATTTCAATAAAGCGGACTAGCGTCCTAATGACGATGATTCCACTCGTCCCAAAAAGTAATAGCGTTCATGCTTCATTGTCAAAAATGAGAATTTTTCTATATAATTGCTTTTCAAAATCGTTCCGTATATGTACGAGTACATTTGAAGCGTTTTTATTAGGTATCTTCCCTGAAGGGATTTTATTGTACATGAAGCGTTAGCTATTCTAAAAATTTTATTTTCAATAGAACAACTCTATCGATTGACACTGCAATACTATGATATGCATGAAATGACTCGGTAAGGATTTTAGTGGGTGCGATGGGCAGCGACCAAATTCTCTGGGGGCCCGAAAATATTCTCGTCTAGAAAATGTTGAAAAACTGACGTTTCTCACTAGCACTATTCATTTGCATAAATAATCGCGAAAAAATCAAAAACGTTTCTGAAAATTCAATCATATTTGGGGCCCGCCGAATGCTCGAAGTTTCGGATTCTAAAGTCCACACCTTCTTTCCCCGCTCTCATGCGCGCGCAGCATGGGAATTTCGGGGGCGGCCCAAAAATTTTTATAATTACTGGATTCAAAAGTTTCTGACTTATGCAGATGGTCTTTAACCAATTTAATCAGTCAGCTTGCAACAGCCTGCATACAGTTCTGTGAAGAAAACCACCAATTTAAACAGAAGCGCAAGGCTATGTAAAACAGACTGTAACTGAAAATTTTTCCCTTATTCCATCTAAAACGTTTTAATTTTAAGAACAGAAATTTCACGTTTATGGGATGGACACGTCACGACTGCTTCCCAGAATTGAAATTATTATTATTATTATTTTTATTATTATCATAAGAATTATTATTATTATTATTATTATTATTATAACAATAATAATAATAATATTAATAATAATAATAATAATTATTATTATTATTAACATGATAATAATAATAATAATTATTATTATTATTATCATTATTATTATTATTAATATTAATGTTAATGTTATTATTATCATTATTATTATTATTAATATTATTATTATTAATATTATTATTACTATTATTTTATTATTATATATTATTATTATTATTATTATTATTATTATTATTATTATTATTATTATTATTAAATATTATTCATATTATTATTATTATTATCATTATTATTATTATTATTAATATTATTATTATTATTATTATTAATATTATTATTATTATTATTATTGTTATTAATATTATTATTATTATTATTACTATCATTATTATTATTATCATTATTATTATTTTTATTAATAATATGATTGTTATATTATTATTATTATTATTATTATCATCATCATCATTATTATCAATACTATTATCATTATTATTATTTTTTTCTATTAAAATTGCAATATTATTTTATTACAATAGTCTTAATATTATCATCAAGTTATCGTTAACATGGTAGGCCGAAATAGCGACAAACTTTGAAATGATTTATTTTAAGGGAAGGGATCTGGAGAGGTATTTGGAATTCTGAGAGCTAAATTGTTCTCAACATACACAACACTTGGGCGTAGGGTATTATGGGGATTTAGACTAGTGATGTAAAGGATCATCTGGATTTGATCTTTTTATCCAGATTCAGATACAGATCCAGATAATCTTGATCTGGGTCTGGTTCTTTTCTGATCTGGTTATCTGATCTGGATATGGATCTGCCAGAAAATTAGAACCCGATCTTTATCTGGATCTGGATCTGTTTAGTCAAGTTATATCTGGTTAAAGAAATCAGAAAGTTATTTTTGAGCGATGGTATTCTTTCTGTTTTAGGATTTGCTGTAGGTAGGTTATCCAAGTAGTTGTAGCCTTACATGCACGTGAGGGTGAGGGTTCTGCTGTGGGTTTTGACTCTCCGAGATCCGTGCTGACCCCCATCCTTAGAATGGCCAAAAAGTGCCGCTGATCCCCCATAATTTTTTGCTTTTAGAAATATTTTTACAGCTCTGCAGAAGAGCGACTTAAGTTATTAAAATGTATTGAAGGTTTTTTTCACATAAATGATCATAAGAATTGACCTTTGAGAGACGTTTTTGCCTAAAAATGGGAAAATTTGGAATTTTTCAAAAAAGTTCTGTTGAAAAAGTTGTTTCAGTGGATGCGCGACATCGAGAAACGTCTAAAACAATGTTTTAGGTCCATGTGCCATTTTTATCGCTTTTTTCGATGTTTGAAAAAACTTGACATTGAACCCCCAGAATTTCTATGCTGTACAGGTATAGTTTTAGTGCATCTGTCATTTTTCATGAATTTTAACAGTGTTTTCCTTTGTTGAATTGAAAATAATCAGGTTTCTTCATAGTGTTGCATTTTGTGTTGTTTGGCAATGTATCTTCTGATGTTATTTAACAGTGATGATATACCTCTGAAATAATACACCCTTCCTTCCCTACAAACGATTGAAAGAAGCATTTGTTTCTCCTCTTTAACCACAATGTTGCCAAATTCCAGGCATCTTACGTTTCCTGAGAAAATTTAATGCCGTTTTGTTTATAAAGTTGTCAATTAAAGCTCTTGTAATAAGTTTTACATTTTTCATGCCTCAATTTTATTGAATTTTTACTCATGCTTACTTCAACTGTTCCCCTTGCTGTACACTTCAACCTTTCAGATTTATTATCTAGCATCAGCACAGAGTTGGCACGAGCTAGTTTTTTGCATTTTTGTGGGTGCGATAAATTCCCGATTTTTGGCCTTTTGGTACATGTACACACCGCAAAATTGGCTAAAGTGAAGGCAGGGTAAAAAGTGTCTAAAAACGTTAGAACTTTTCCATAAGTGACTGTTTTTTTTAATAGAAAAATGTAATTTTTTGGCTAATTTTTACTCGCTTGTTTCAGTTTTACTCAATTTTTTCGATTAATACTGTTTTTCAATTTTTTCTTCTCTGTGATGAGAGGGTCCGCCGCGCCTACATGGTAATTTTGATTGGGGGCTATTCATTTGCATCTGTCTACATACGTGTGTCTGGGGAATGGGTACTCCAAAGCAAAAAAATTTAGTATCTATACATGAATTTTCCAACGTAGCTATTTGCTGTGTTTTTTACATGCTTCAGAAGTTGGAAGAGAACAGAGAACAAATTGAGGCTGAAAGTGCACGTTACTCATCATCAATGTTAATCGTGTTTTTATGGAAACCCTGCCTGCGTTCCTTGGTAACTCTCGAAAGTAAACAGACTATAGGTGAACAGCACCAAAATTTTGGTGGGAGAAATATAATGTTCTAAGCCGAAAATGGGTTGAAACGACAAACTATTTTTGACTTTTCTAAGTACTGTGTGCATTATTATGTATTCCCAATGTATGCGTATCAATCCAGGCTATATATTTTTTCATACCATGATGCTAATGCCGTTTTATAAATTTTTACATAGCGAAAAATGGGGATTCTCCCAGCCAGATTTACACTGCCATTTGCTTAAATTATAATTTTAAAAAATCATCAAATATTTTTGATTTTTAGCTAATTTTAATTTTCTTTTAGTTTTCCTTAATTTCCACAAAAGGTTAATCCCTCATTCAGAGTATAATACTCGTTTCATAAAATTTGCTGTCCATAAACAGTACTGATGCGTTTAGTAGCATTCATTTTTTTATAATTCTTGTTTACATACGCGTCGGGAATAATGCTAGCTCCTGATGCCGACGTTTTGCAACGTTTGTGTCTAAATCGATATACGTACAAAAGATTGTCCGTTATCGCGTGCAATTTTACTTCAGTTCCTGCATCCTCCGCTTCTTTGAAAGGGCCTTTTCAGCCGCAGGATTGTCGTGTTTGGGACGTCGGAACAGATTGAAAGATACCAATTTAAAAAATATTACCTTGTCGAAAATGAACCAACATTTTATTGAAATTTGAATTATTTGTTGAATAAAAATGTTGTTGATGTCTGTGAGACAGAAAGGAACTTTCAAACGGTACGATAATTATCCATGAGCGATTATAATTTTAGCAGCAGTGTTTTAAAAAATTGCATTCGTAATTCGGATTAATGTCGTTTTTGTAAAAAGCAGACTACACTGTCTTTTGGTTGACTCGTGCCCATTGGTAAAAGTCCAAACTTGTGAGTTTTTACTTTTTAGATAATTTTTACTGATATCATTTTTATGTAAAAGCTCTAATATGCAAATTTTACTCGGCTCTGCCCCAGATCCCCCTAGGGGCTCATATATTAGTCCCGCCACCCGATATCCCCCAATCCATGTGGGCTCGGGCGCTTTACGCCCTCCTTTTAGCAATACAAATTGCTGCACAAAAAATATTTTTATCCGGATCTGAATCTGTATCTGGATCTTTTTAGATTTTGATCTTGTAAAACGATCTAGATCTGGATCTGGTTATTTTCTGATCTGGTCATCTGATTAGAATCTGGATCTGCCAGATAATCGGAACCCGATCTTTATCTGGATCTGGATCTGGGTAAAAATCTGAATCTTTTACATCATTAGTTTAGATTCCCGGAAATCTAAAATACCCACTGCAGATTACGGTAGGCTCTTAGGATGAAAGCTTTGTCAATTTATTCAACTCATTGGTTGGAATGTACTGTTTTTAGAAAACATTTCACGAATGACTGGTTTTTATCTATTTGTATAATTGACTTTCAAATCGAAACAGCCCGTGCTGCTCTAGGGAACTGGAAAATAATAGTAATTGACTGCATAAAGTGATCACAATAGTGAGCTTTTCCACGCAATAGTTTTTGATCAAGTTGGTGGCTTGTTTTATGTACGACCATGCTTATTATTCCAATAATTTTCTTAGCCCTATCAGCACTAAGCTTGGCAAAAAGTCTCTACAGGAATAAGGACAGCGCAGAGTGAGACGCTTCTTTTAAATTAAATTTCTATATCAACGAATTATTCCTATTGAGGAGACACTATAAAATTATAAAAAAATTTGTAACAATTCAATAAAATCTGTAAAAATTTTCGGAAAATGTGTACCATTTTTCGTATAACTCTAGGCATGCAAGGGTGTCAGGATTCGGCCGAACTCTCAAGGAACTAAAACATCACCGAGAAAACTACCAAAAATTAAATTTTCACGTTCTTTAGCTTCTTCGCAATTTTTTTTGATGCCAATAGCTCGATATAAGAAGTCTCCAGTGGCGGATCTAGGATTTTCCTAAGGGGGGGCGGAACCCTGACTTGGGCGAAAAAATTAGCCGTTTTAACCCGAAAATCGCAAAAAATCGCTCAAAAATGCTTAATTTTTCGCACTTTTTGGGCCAATAGGGGCGGCCGCCCTCCCCCGCCCCCCCCCTAAATCCGCCCCTGGAAGTCTCAGAAGTATTTTTTGCACCTAATATAAATCTGTCGACACCTTTTTGACCTTTTAAACTTTTTATACCCTGAAGAACCCAATCCCGCTGACGTGCATGGCTGCAGAAGTTCCTGAAACTGGAAAAAGGACAACATTGATTTCGGGAAATGCGAAAGAACGAAAACTTCCTTTAAATTGTTCTATGCAGAAACCGATTATTTCGCGCTTTTTCTTGGTTAAAAAATGCTTCGAACTTAATTCGAGCAGTACAAGAGAGATTTTTTTCGATATTGAGCTCGTGAAAATATACATAGATAGGTAGAGCAAACAACTTATCAGATAAACAAACCTGAATTCTTTAGAAATCACATTACAGTACTTTATTGCATAATGCTTGGCCGTGCGTGCGTGAAATCAGGGAATTCAGATAATATCATTTTTACGCTTCCTCGCGAGTTTCGCGATTTTTTAGACCCACAACCATAGGTGGGTAGCACCAAAATATTTTTTCGGGGGTGCAATTTCAAAGGTCTGAAAATAGTCTTAAAAATCGTGATATGGCTTAAAAACTAGTTTTTAACGTTTCTCATCGAGCACCATTCATTTGCATCAAAAAATTGCAAAGAAAAGCGCAAACAAATTTCAAAAATTGAATTCTGCTGGTAGTATTTCGGTTTCTGGGGAGTATTCTGGGGGTGCATACCCCCACACCCTCCCCCTCCACGCTCACGTGTGCTCACCAGTAGACGTTAGAATTGAATACTGTCTTCGAACAGTTTGCATTCTAGTAACATCGGCCGCTCCCAGAATTTAGCATTAGAAATTTTATCATTTTCCCGTAATTTTTTACTAACATAGATAGATCGCTATAATACTTGTCAGAGCATGATGCTGTTTTGTTCTGTCATTAAAGTTATGGACCATGAACATATTTTTGACCTTCTCATAAACCCTCTGCATTTTGCCACCGCTCGAGTAATGCAAAATTTTAGGCACATTTACATGTTGATCTGTAATAGCTCTAAAGGGGCAGGAGTCTCGAAATTTTAGACCTACGAGTAATTTTTGCCCAAGAGTCATTCGAATAATTTACCAGCGAAAGTACGAATATACATTTCTGCATGTTTGTGGCCTATAAGAAACTTCGTGCTTAAAAAGCTTCAGTTTTATGTCCCAAGACGTAGGAAACGTGTGGAAATTTTCAGACGTTTCGTGCGGAATTATAAATTGTCTGTATTACTTATTTGCAAAATGACGCATTTGGCGGTCATCAAATGACAAAAAGAAAAAGAAAAAAGGAAGAACAGGGAAACATAAAATATTCAAGTAAATCAGTGTTGAATAATCGTTCGCGTATTGCAATTTTAAGCGACTCTTGCTTTGTATGTGATTGAAACGTGACTGATTACCTTGCGATATTTTAAGAAATGCGCTCAAAAATAAGATCATTTCCGTCTCCTCTCTCAAAGTACGGTCAATCAGGACTTGAGATTTCAAAAATTTTGTCCACTTCCACTGATAAATTTCGGAATATAGGCCTAGGCTTGTCCTTCCATGCGTAAGCAGCATCTAAATCTTGGGATCTAGTCTGAAAGAACGAAAGCGCGGAAAATTGCAGAAAAAACATCAGAAATTTTTGGTAGTGTGCGAGTCTAAACCGCGATTCTTTATTTTAACCCCAGCGCCTCTGTGTCCGAGAATCGGAAAAATCTTTGAATGCAATAGAACCCCGAAATTGAATTTTTGAATATATTTTTAGCGATTATTCTGTCCCACCGGATTCCAGAACTCGATTACATTATCGTATGGCATAAAAATATCGAATTAAATATAAATAAAAATAGAAACATGAATACAAATAAATATAAATAAATATAAATATGAATACTAAATAAACTTCAATGCATACCATGTGTGGTTTAAACCACACATAGGCGTGGAGGATCTGGACCCTCTGAAAATCTGGTGGACCTCCCCGAAATCGATAGATCCCAGAATTGAATTTTTTGTATTATTTTCGGCAATTTTGCTCCCACCAGATCCCCCTCCAGAATTCGGTCGCTGCCGGTATAGTGGTTCAAACCCCTTTAGTCACTCTCCCACGCCCCTTGGGGCCTAATAAATTGTAAAAGGTCAACCAAGTGCCTCTATAAATGTTTAGAGAATGTGGACACGTGTGCGTGGATAATAAGCGATCGATGAGCTTAACGATAACGCTGACAAGCTGCCGGGGTCAGAGAATGAAATCATCGTACGTCAATCCGTTCGAAATGATCTGCTTCCACGACATAGCCAAAGAATCGACTTTAATCTTTTCGGCCACCAGTCCGTGTCCCATCGTCGAATTCAAAGTTGCAACCAATTACGACCAAGATTGTCCTTTGAGGACCAGCGATACCGAATGTCCTATGCAGCCAAGATGCCAACGATCTGATTTTGACTGATTATATTATCTTCATCACTCAAAACAAAAAAAAATTTGCATATTTACAGACTATATCAATAACGCCGTAAACTTTTTTTAAATTTTTGTTGAAATTTCTCTAAATATTGCCACTTACGTGTTAGGGAACATCGGTGATGAAACTTTTTAAAGAATCAATATCGTACAAATACTTTACCGGGCATTCCCTTGTATAAAACGAATTTCATAAATTTTCGGCTGCCACAAAGAACGCGTTATCGACGAGGGGCAGAAAAAACCCCTTTCCTACTTTCATATTGAATCCACTCTTTCTGTTGGCAATAAAATATCGTAAAAAAAGAAGAATTTTGAACAAGAAAGGAAATTTTGCTGGTTCTGAATCAGGTTTTTGGTTCCAGGGGTACACTTGTAGACCGAATTCCGAGAAAAAGTTGTTACAGTTGAGGGCATAGCTGTAGAGAATAGGGGAGGGGACTAGTCATATTTTGGAAGTACGAGTACTTCAGATAAGGGTACCTTCAATAGAAAAAGTGAAAATTATTAAAACGAATCTGATGGACCGCTAGAATAGGTTTTAGCACACATTTCTATTCGAGAAAAAATAAGCCCAAAATACAACATGTTTGTTAAATATAGTTGAAATCAACTTGAACTTTTGAATATTTTATTTTCTTCAATGTGAGGATTTCGCGAAGGAAAGCTCAAAAACATCATTATTTTTGCCTATCTACACGAGGTTGTTGAGATGAGCAAGTTCAAAATTTTCGTCCCCTTCTTTAATTCAGAAGGCTCGTTATGCTACCAGTTGCAGTAGCATAAAATCTACGACCAGTAGATTTTTCAATTTCTTCGATAGAAATTGTACAAAATATCACTTTTTTAGCATTAGATTTCGATTTCGGGATTGACAGATTCAATAGACTCTAGATAGACAGAGCATCGTTGGATAGGAAAATTCAATTATTGAAGCAATCACCCCCAGCCTTCAAAAAATATGTTTTAATTAATTTTATTTTTCAAAAAACTGGCATTTTGAATCATAAAACATTGACAAAGGGACTCAACTTTACCCGCATATACAATTATGACATAAATATAAAATATACAGACAATAAACTCAAATATGAACATATTAATTGTATAATAAGAATAAACTAAAAAAATAATAAAATATAGTTGTAGGTATAACCATTTTTTTCTACAAAAAGTACCTTATAAGCTTTTTGCATGACGCGTCGATTTGGAATTATGACGTTAAAAGTGAAAAGTATAAAATTATAGCAAAAGACACAACCTTTAGACTTGTTCATTATCCTCATTTCTGTTCCGCATTATACCACTAATAATAAAATGAATTCATAAAATCAAAGCTAACACATAAAAAATTTATAAAAAAGAAACTAATGCAAAGAAAAAATAAGTACAAAAACAAATCAATTAATAATGCTCCTCTAGTGATCAAGCTATGGCTTTTATTTTGCAACTTTTCCGAGAATTTCTTTGCATACATTTTCACGCTAATTTTCTAAGTCGGTTTCTTACTCAGAAACGGCAATGCAAATAAAATAAATTGGAAGAAATAATGAAAAACAGAAACATAATACCAGAGGTCATAAGTCAAAAATCAAACTAGCAGATAAATCGTGTTTTTCTAAAAGTGCAGGTGGGCAGCACAAAATTCTGGGGTTGCAAGGTTTTTCAAATGTTAAGAAATGGCTTTAAAAATTGTAGTATGGCTAAAAAACACCAATTTTCAACGTTTGTCATCGAGCACTATCCATTGGCATCAAAAAATTGCGACAGAAACAAAAATACGTCAGAAATTGAATTCTGAGGGGGTATTTCGGCTTCTTGGGGGAAGGTTATTCTGGTTTCTCGGCGGGTGCATACCCCAAACCCTACCACGCCCAGGTGTAGCCGGTTGTAATACTCGAGCTTAATCTCGACCTCGCGATCATCGTAATACCTCTGACTTAAGCTCCAGCTTAAGCTCGAGCTCAGTTGATCGCGACATCGGACTCTAAGCTCGAGCTTAGAGTCCGAGCTCCAAGCTTTTTATTATTTTTATAATGATAATAATAATAATAATAATAAAAATATTAATTAGAAATAATAATAATTAATATTATTATTATTGATATTAATATTATTATTATTATTATTATTATTATTATTAATAATAATAATATTATTATTATTATTATTATTATTATTATTATTATTATTTATAATTATTCTCCTTATTATTATTCTTTTTATTATTATTAATATTATTATTATTATTATTATTATTATTATTATTATTATTATTTTATTATTATTATTATTATTATTATTATTATTATTATTATTATTATTATTATTATTGTTATTATTACTATTATTATTATTATTATTATTTTTATTTTTAATATTTTTATTATTATTATTATTATTGTTATTATTATTATTATTATTATTATTATTATTATTATTATTCTTATTATTATTATTAAAATTATCATTATTAATATTATTATTAATATGATGATGATGATGATGATTATATATTATTATTATTATTATTATTATTATTATTATTATTATTATTATTATTATTATTATTATTATTATTATTATTATTATTATTATTCATAATATTATTATAGTTATTATTGTTATTATTAATATTATTATTATGATTACTATTATAATTATAATAATTATTATTATTGTTATAATTATTATTACTGTTATTATTATTATTATTATTATTATTATTATTATTATAATAATTATTATTATTATTATTAATATTATTATTATTAATATTATCATTATTATTATTAATATTATCATTATTATTCGGCAAAATAGTAGTTTTAAGTGTTTTTAGCCATCGCGCAGTTCTGGGACAAATTTGAAGCGATCTTGTACGAAGCTATCTATTTTCATCTATCCTTGCTGAAACTTCCTGTACATTGCATTATTAGGCACGATTTATTCAAGCATCAAAAGTATCAATTAGATTAACTAAAATTCTAGCAAAATGAAAATATTACATAACGACAACCTAACAGCGAGTAGAAGCGCTCATTTCTTATAACATATTCATAAAACACGGCTCGAAATTCAGAGAGGGAAGTAGTTGGCCATTTTGAGGATGAAAAAGTTGGATTTCATTTTTTGGCCAAAAAACAGCAAAAAATGCAAAAAAGACTTAAAAACAAACGCTTTTGTCAAAAGTGAGGGGTAAAATATCTGAGTATTCGGGGATGAAACAAGATTTATGTTTGTTTCGATTTGCATTTTGCATCGCGAAGACTTTTTTACAAAATCAGAGAAATACTTTTTGTTTTTTTTTAAATTTTAAGTCGGAGTAACTGGAAGTTATCTATCATTTTCTATTGTTTCAATGTGCAATCTTTTACATAAATTTTTTGGTAAGTTTTGAATTTGGTCACGTCATTGAATTCTACCTTGCTTCACATTTTGTTTTGCTTTTCGGAGTTTCCGGGTATCATACGACTTTGAATATGTAAAGAATCTAGATCGAAAGCTTGATAAGGTTATTTTTTTCGCAATTGCTAACCTCTAACCCTAATTCAAAGGAAGCGCGTATCCAGATTGTAGGCCTTTCGTAAATTCATGGCTTCGGGACGAATAACGAAATTTACGTCGTTGACAAATTCAGTATTTCGAAACCTAATTTTTACGGCAAGCAAAGGGTCAGCGAAGAGTGTGATCTTATAAATACTCTACACTTTGACCCAAAAAAGCTTGGTTGATGTCAGAAGGATCCCTAATTTACAATTGGTTGCCCGTCCAAGTTAGGATCACACATGTACAGCATGAGAATTCTGTAGGAAGGGTTCAAACCAAAATTTGTTTATAAAAGTGCCTTTTTGGCTAAAAAACAATAGGTACACTTCGAAAACGATTGTGACCCGCTTGACCCACCGTCCCGCTAGACCCACCGTCCCACTAGACCCACCGTCCCACTTTTTCGTCCCGCTAGACCCACCGGAAGTCTCGCTAGACCCACCATGTGCATAATGAGGTGTCCCACTAGACCCACCATTTTTCGACCGTCCCGCTAGTCCCACTGTCTCGGAAGACCCACCCGAAAAAATGAAGACATACATTTTACATGTGAAATGAAAAATAGTTATCAAGATGCTTAAGTGGATTCTGCAAAAAAATTTTTTGCAATCATTAATTTAAAAACAAAGTGCTTAGTTTGTATTTATGAATGTGCAATTGTATATAATTACCAAAGGTACTTCATTCGAATATGACAAGTCGGTAGGTACATTAAAAATCAGCAACTTTTATCATATCGAAGATTATTGCCTATTTTTCGGCACGCTATAATATTTTCAGTGCAGCAAATGCGTCAAATAATCCACGTAATTCTGGAACATGTGAATAAAATCAAAGTTTGCAGTGATTTAAAATAGCGAAGTACGTATTTTTCTAATTAAAACATTAAAAGATTATAATTAATTGGAGAGAAGAGTTGAACCTGAAATGGGCTAGTCGGAGCTTTTTAAGCCAAACGGGCTTTTTCTACTTCACTCTTCTGTTATTCCACATACATCTCCAACCCTACGTGCGCTTGTGAACTGGCTGATACTATAGTCCGTTTCACACAACCTCGGTCATAAATTTTAAACTATCTCCCACAATAAGGTAACAGGTTGCAATTATAGCATTGATATGATATATAATTATCGTAACCCTCGGCCTACTGTCGATGAAAATTCCTAAAATTTATGCACGAAGTTATGTGAAACAGACTACAGTAGGAGTAGCTGCAAAAACAATAGCTATTCAGGCGTTTTTTAGGTTTTTATTTTGAAGAAAAGGGTAGAACCTAAATTATTGTCTTTACACTATTAAACGTTTATGATCTAATGCACAAATGCAAAAGTGTACACAATTTCATGCAATAATATACAAAACTTATTTATTAATCAAATTTAATTGATTAGGTGGTTAATTAAATGTAATTATTTTTTAATTTATTATTTATATCTTAGACTGAACATGTATACTTGAATGGATACATTTTGCAAGCGTTTCTGTTTTTGCTTATAAACCTACATAATTTTCTTCCCTGGTGTGTCTAGCGGGACGGTCGCAAAACGGTGGGTCTAGCGGGACACCTCATTATGCACGTGAGGGGTTTAGCGAGACTTCCAGTGGGTCCAGCGGGACGAAAAAGTGGGTCTAGTGGGACGGTGGGTCTAGCGGGACGGTGGGTAAGTGGGACGGTGGGTCTAGCGGGACGGTGGGTCAAGCGGGACGGTGGGTCAAGCGGGACGGTGGGTCTAGCGAGACGGGACCTCGAAAACACTGTTTTTTGACGTTTCGGACGATGCTCGTTCTTTCTAGAACATAAGAATGTAAAAAAAATTTCTAAAAAATCCGAAACAAATGAGTAAATTGAACAAAATATGATCAAAAATGTATGTATGGCGCGAAGCGCCAAAAATATGTGATTTTCTAGCCAAAATGGGCTCAAAACGCTTAAAAAGGTACACGTTAAACAACTTTTACCAACTTTTACAAAAAAAATCAATAATGCTGGGGAAGGTCGCAGCTATTTGGCGGGGGTCAGTTGCCATTCTGGAAGGTTAAACCCGTCCACACCCCAAGAACACATCTGGTCTAGATCGGAAATCTTTCAACCGGTCAAGATTTGAATCACTACTGATAATGAGTGATCTTCATAGAGACAAAATCAATTCTCAACTTTGCGGCTTCAGTCGGAAAAATAAATTATTTACGTTTTATTAGACTAACAATTTAATAATTGAATAAATGGGATTGACGATTAATTAATCGAAAATTAGGAATAAATGGAATGAAGTGAAAATTATTAGATTATTTATTATCAAAATATTTTACTGAATAAAAACTTGTAATTTAGTATTTCAGCTGATGACAACGGTTACAGAAATTAAAAATTAGACTTACGAACTAAATGAATATTTTTGAAAATTGAATGAAATTATAAAAATATTTATATAAATATTATTAATCCCTTATTTTTTAGTATTTTTTATTACAGTGTTACGTACTGAAAAAAAGTAATTTTAAGTCAATTCATCTTCAAATTTAATGAAAAATGTCTGATTAATTATGTGTGAGCCCATTGATATATAATATTAAATTATTTTAGTCCTCATAGCACTTCGTAAAATACTATTTTAGAATCTAAAAATTTAAATATTTTAAATTGAATTTTAATAACTTTTTTGAAGCATCTATACTTCATAACTTCAATAAATTGTTCTAGTTTTCAAGTATTTTATTAATCAACGCATTATTGCAGCGCGAATCATTACGAAATTATCAGATTTTGTCGTTAATTAATTATAATTAATTTATTGAATAATTTTTTTATTATTATTTATTATTTCAAAGTTTATTCCATCTGTATGTATTCGTATTTGCGAAATTTCATTAATGTTTAATGGTTTGAATGGCAATTACATCATTGTATATACTGCATTATTATATCAATTAAGTAATTAAAACTTTTATCAGAGTTGTTCGATTTATTAGTCCGCAAATGTTATTAATTTAGTTAGCTCCCCCTTAATCAAAAGCTGTTTTACTGAGAAATTATATGAAACGATAAACTGGATAACTGATGACGATAGGAGAATATGAATGCGTAATGTATTCGTACGTTTTAATGTGAAGTACAACAGTGGTTTAATTAATAAATTAATCAGTTCTAATTATAAGAATCTATTGAAAGATGATAATCTTAATTGTATATAAAATATGTAGAGTAAATAAAAGAATTCAAAAAAGAAAGATTGAATAAAAAACAAAAAACGTTTTCTAAAAAGTGACAGAAGTAGGAATGAATATACACGTACAAGGTTAAAAATTCAATTAAGTACACTCAAATGCTAATATATCCATTATTGTATAATTTTTTAAAATTAACGGTTTTTTTATTTTTTGTATAGCAAATATCTAGGATTTTCATTACTTCTAGAAGTGGATTATTTAGTCAGAATATACTTTGATGGATTGCTTGCATTACAAGTTTCTTTAGTCATTCGCAGCTTATTTCAAATTCTTCGATTAATCATGAAAATTTTAGTGCGTAAAACTAGGATAAATAGATTTATTACTCTACTTTTTCTAACAAACCTTATTTGACAGATTAGCTGCAAAATCGACTTAGAATAAGAAAATGCGTATTAGGCGCGAACTCGTTGAACAATAAGCAAAGACAGTAAAAAAACGAGAGAAAATAAAAATTTGTCAAACATATGCATAAATACTTCAATAGCGAATTCGCCAAACTGAAATTTTTAAGATGTATTCGAGACTAACGATTAATTAACCCGAAAGTAAAATTAATGATTATAATACCCGAGCAAAAGACAATATATCGCACATATTTATCCAAATTTGAAACTTTTACCAGTCATAAATTAATGTATTCAGAAAATGCCCAAGCAAACAAATGTTGACATCAGCGCAGGCGATTTTTAGCCTTAATTTCAGCATAATTTTACGCATAGCTCTCGCTGTATTCTTAGTTATTTATGCAATCTTGGGTTATGTAAAACACTCTAATGCTTATATTTGAATTTTATTTTAATTACAGATACCAAACCATAAATTAAAAATGAATAAAGATAAAAAACTTGGATCGCTTTATTTTTCCCTTTCGTTAAAAATGTCTCATCCACCAATAAAGCTATGTAGCCTGGATTCACTTACGAATTTAGCGCATATGAACCTTCCGAAATTAGTTATGAAATCAGTAGGATTTGTATACATGCTAAAATATCAATTAAAAGTGATTCGAAAAGTATTTCCCATTAGCCTATGCAAGCGTTTCATTTACGCCAGAACAATAGGCGTTCAAAGAACTTGAACAAATAGCTGATTTTTTCACACAAATGACGTATAAATCGAACAAAATTCCAACTATAAACATATCTGAATACGTTGATGTAATGTTTAATACTATGTATCTGTCATAATGTATCTTTTTTATTATTAAACACATCGATCGATCGATTAATGCTTTCATTCGGTCCCGAGACCAGATACCTTAGAAAATCGATGACGAAATGAAATCGACCGATCCGATCATTTTTTGTTTCATGGATTGATTGACTTTATGAACAATTCGATTCTCGTGCAAAAAACGACAAAAGAGGAAGCGCTGGCAAACGCAGGTGATCGGCTCTCTAACTTCATCGTTTAACAGTTTTTTCACAAATACGATTCAGAAATAAATCAAAACATAGCCAACACAAGTGATGCGTTGACAGCTAGGTCAATCTCGGGTCATAAATTTCGAGTCTTGGGGCAAGCGGATGGTCAACTCCTGTTACAGCACGTTCAATAAATCAGAAATCAAGTTTTATTTCTTTTTCCGATAAGCATTAATGAATTAATTGATCAATTATATGCGTGACGACGGAAATATTTGATGATTCGGGTGAAAAAACGCTGAGCAACATTTGAACGCTTACTAACATTTGCATTTTACGTTCATTTTGATTATTCTTTATGTATCAGTTAGAACTATGATTGTTTTGTATTCGATTTTTTTGAATTACTCGATCTGATTCCGTCAATGCACCTTTCTGTTATGTTTATTCACCCGTTGCGCATCGGG
>JAVLUZ010000656.1:172422-294922 GCA_036768485.1 Mermis nigrescens | reverse complement strand
ATCAACCAGGTCAAGATTTGAATCACTACTGATAATGAGTAATCTTCATAGAGACAAAATTAATTTTCAACTATTGCGGCTTCAGTCGAGAAAAATAAATTATTTACGTTTTATTACGACTAGCAATTTAATAATTGAATAAATAGGATTGACCATTAATGAGGCGGAAATTATGAATAAATAGAATGAAATGAGAATTATTAGATTATTTATTATCAAAATATTTTACTGAATAAAAATTTGTAATTTAGTATTTCAGCTGATGACAACGGTTACAGAAATTAAAAATTAGAACTTACGAACTAAATGAATATTTTTGAAAATTGCATGAAATTATGAAAATATTTATATAAATATTATTCATTCCTTACGTTTTAGTATTTTGTATTACAGTATTACGTACTGAAAAAAGTAACTTTTGGTTTTGTGTGAATTTATCTTCAAATTTAATGGAAAACGTCTGATTGAATTAATGTCGCCTTTAATTAATAATATCAAATTATTTTAGTCCTGATAGCACTTCGTGAAATATATTTTAGAATCTAAAAATTTAAATGTTTGAAAATTAATTTTAATAACTTTTCTAGCATCTATACTTCATAACTTCAATGAATTCTTCTAGTTTTCAATTATTTTATTAATTAACGCATTATTGCAGCGCGAATCATTACGAAATTATCAGATTTTGGGGTTAATTAATAATAATTAATTTATTAAATAATTTTTTATTATTATTTATTATTTCAAAGTTTATTCTATCTGTATGTATTCCTATTTGCGGTATTTCATTGATGTTTAATGGTTTGAATGTCAATTACATCATTGTATATACTGCATTATTATATCGATTTAGTAATTAAAACTTTTATCAGAGTTGTTCGATTTATTAGTCCGCAAATGTTATTAATTTAGTTAGCTCCCCTTAATCAAAAGCTGTTTTACTGAAATTATATGAAACGATAAACTGGATAACTGATGACGATAGGAGAATATGAATGCGTAATGTATTCGTACGTTTTAATGTGAAGTACAACAGTGGTTTAATTAATAAATTAATCAGTTCTAATTATAAGAATCTATTGAAAGATGATAATCTTAATTGTATATAAAATATGTAGAGTAAAATAAAAAAGAATTCAAAAAAGAAAGATTGAATAAAAAACAAAAAACGTTTTCTAAAAAGTGACAGAAGTAGGAATGAATATACACGTACAAGGTTAAAAATTCAATTAAGTACACTCAAATGCTAATATATCCGATTGTTGTATAATTTTTTAAAATTTAACGTTTTTTATTTTTTGTATAGCAAATATCTAGGATTTTCATTACTTCTAGAACTGGATTATTTAGTCAGAATATACTTTGATGGATTGCTTGCATTACAAGTTTCTTTAGTCATTCGCAGCTTATTTCAAATTCTTCGATTAATCATGAAAATTTTAATGCGTAAAACTAGGATAAATAGATTTATTACTCTACTTTTTCTAACAAACCTTATTTGACAGATTAGCTGCGAAATCGATCTAGAATAAGAAAAATGCGTATTAGGCGCGAACTCGTTGAACAATAAGCAAAGTCAGTAAAAAAACGAAAGAAAATAAAAATTTGATCAAACATATGCATAAATACTTCAATAGCGAATAAATTTGCCAAACTGAAATTTTTAAGATGTATTCGAGACTAATGATTAATTAACCCGAAAGTAAAATTAATAATTATAATACCCGAGCAAAAGACAATTTATCGCACATATTTATGCAAATTTAATACTTTTATCAGTTATAAATTAATGTATTTAGAAAATGCCCAAGCAAACAAATGTTGACATAAGCGCAAGCGATTTTTAGCCTTAATTTCAGCATATTTTTACGCATAGCTCTCGCTGTATTCTTAGTTATTTATGCAATCTTGGGTTATGTAAAACACTCTAATGCTTATATTTGATTTTATTTTATTACAGATGCCAAACATAAATTAAAAATGAATAAAGATAAAAAACTTGGATCGCTTTATTTTTCCTTTTCGTTAAAAATGTCTCATCCACCAATAAAGCTATGTAGCCCGGATTCACTTACGAATTTAGCGCATATGAACCTTCCGAAATTAGTTATAAAATCAGTAGGATTTGTATACATGCTAAAATATCAATTAAAAGTAATTCCAAAAGTATTTCCTATTAGCCCATGCAAGCGTTTCATTTACGCCAGAACAATAGGCGTTCAAAAAAGTTAAACAAATAACTGATTTTTTTCACACAAATGACGTATAAATCGAACAAAATTCTAACTATAAACATAACTGAATACGTTGTTGTAATGTTTAATACTATGTTCTGTCATAATGTGTCTTTTTTATTATCAAACAGATCGATCGATCGATTAATTTTTTAATTCGGTCCCGAGACCAGATATCTTAGAAAATCGATGACGAAATGCAATCGATCGATCCGATCATTTTTTGTTTCATGGATTTATTGACTTTATAAACAATTCGATTCTCGTGCAAAAAACGACAAAAGAGGAAGCGCTGGCAAACGCAGATGATCGGCTCTCTAACTTCATCGTTTAACAGTTTTTTCACAAATAGAATTCGGAAAAAAATTAAAACATAGCCAACACAAGGGATGCATTGACAGCTAGGTCAATCTCGGGTCATAAATCCCCAGATTTGAGGCGAGCGGATGGTTAGCTCCACACCTGGGCGTGGGGGTTTGGGGGTATGCAACCCCCAGAAAACAAAATACCCCTTCCCCAGAAATCGAAATACCCCCCCCTTAGAATTTAAGTTTTAAAATTTTTTTCGTTTTTTTCGCAATTTTTTGATGCCAATGGATAGTGCTAAATGAGAAACGTCGAAAAATGGTGTTTTTTCGCCATACCAATATTTTTATGGCTATTTTTTGACCTTCAAAAAATCTTGCACCCCCCTCCCCCAGAATTTTCTTGCTGCCACGTATGGTCGGCTCCTGTTACAACACGTTCAATAAATCAGAAATCAAGTTTCATTTCTTTTTCCGATAAGCATTAATGAATTAATTGATCAATTATATGCGTGCCGAAGGAAATATTTGATGATTCGGGTGAAAAAAGGCAGAGCAACTTTTGAACGCATACTAAAATTTGCATTTTACGTTCGTTTTCCTTTTTCTATATGTATCAGATAGAACTTTGATTGTTTTGTATTCGATTTTTTTTAATTACTCGATTTGATTCCGTCAATGCACCTTTCTGTTATGTTTATTCACCCGTTGCGCATCGGGCTTAATTTCATCCTTTTCTCCGTTATTATTCTGTTCTAGACTTCCTTGACGCTTTATACTTGCGAGTACATAATACTTCGTTGTGTTTACGTATCAGCATTTTTGATGGATTACAAACATAATGTTTTTTCTGACTTAATAACATTCAAAATTAATACTATAAATCGATGAAATAGATTAAAATGAATTTTTCTAATATTTTCGAGTTTTATTTAAATTAGTAAATTGTGAATATTAAATAGCTGCGAATGACTGCGCCCGCACAATCAATAGAGAAAAGCCTGCTTAAATAGAACCTAAATTCTGCGATGGAATATTTTTCAAAATCTCCAAAGCTGAAAATTGAAATTTTTTAGATTGGACTAACGTTCTTGCGTATAACTAAGCCGCAATAAGCTAATATTAAGCAGACGTTGTGTACAAAATAAGCAGTTTTTCACACTCACTCGTAGAATTAGCATAGGTTTTTATTTTCTAATATGTAAATCTGTTAGATTATTAGATTATGGACTACATACTTTGCACAAGATCGATTTCCGATTTGACTTCAAACGCGGCCTTGATGCCTCGGGTTCAGCTAGAACAGTAGAGTAACTGCGGTGGGATTGGGCGGGGAACTAGTCCCTCCCAGAATTTGAGAAGTATGAATTTTTTCACAAGGGTCTTCAAAAGAAAAAATTGATATTCTCGAAGTGTATCTGGAAGACCGCTTGAATAGATTTTAGTACACTTTTTAACTTAATAAGCCCAAAATGTTGGGCACTTCGCGCCTTATTTATTTATATACTTCACATTTATTTCATGTCATTAAAATCGAATTGAATTTTTGTAAGTTTTCTCTCCCGATCTCATTGAGAAGGTCAGAAACACCATTATTTTTTACCTATCCATAAGTGGTTGTTGAGATACGCAATTTAGAGATTTTCGTCCCCATAAAATCAGAAGGCCAGCAACGCCACTGAGCCAGAGCACTTATTCGAGTAAAAATTGTCACCAAAAATCGAATAGATTTAATTAGCACTTAATTTACTTCTCAGAAGATCTACATCGATTCGGTGAAAAGTTCTATCTTCATATTTTTTGTCGAAAATTCGTATATCTGCGCTTTCTTTGGACTTCTCCGAGTATATTTTGTGCACTACTTAAAAGTTTAGGAGCACAATTTAAGTGCTAAGTACATATTAAATAGTGGAAACTTATTCGCTTGAATTTAGGTATTTCTTCCAAATGATTCAAAAAACCAAAACACGATTAAATTGAATTTTGTAAATTCAAGTAACATAATGACCTTGAGCGACAACAGAACTATGGGCCGAAAACATTTTATATGATTCGGCTTGTGTTGTAGCCTGCCGACAACTCCGATTGTGAGTCTTAGGACATTTACTCCCTTAGAAATACGCTGCGACTCAAGGGCTTCTTTCGGCCTACCAGCAAACTATTCGACACTCAATATGGAGTAAGATCTAGTAGTTCTAACTTTACACTCTAGTGGATGGTGTAAAAGCCTCATTTTGTCTAAGATTTCTCTGCCAACTTTTCCGCTTATGAGTCGTGTGCGTTAAATAAAAAGAAGGCCCGATCTAATGGCTAAACGCCGCAGTAAACTGCGTTAAAAAATTCAATATTGAGTTATTGATGGGGTTCTAAAGTTCGAAATCCGGTTGTAAAATGGGCGAAATAATACGTTTTTCTCCTATTTAGATAGGTAAATATCTCAAATATTTTTTGGAAGAGAAGTTTTGCACATACAGACGTACTACAATTAAAAGGCTACAAGCTGGCTTGAGCCGAGTTTTTTACACTGAATGAGGAGTCAGGTTCAGATCTCTAGAGTTTACAATGTGGTGAATGATAGAAAAATGTGTTTTTGTCACTTTTTTGTTTGCCACTTTCTCCGTTTAGAATTCGGGACAAGTCGAATAAAATAAAAATTGAGTGCTTCCTAAGGGCTACACGTCACTGCAAATGGCGTTTATTCACATAAATACTGAGCTTTTTCGAGAGGTGTAAACTCAAAAATTGGGTGTGTCAAACTAGTTTCTGTGACGTTTTTTCTGCTAACTTCTTTGATTATAAGTCTGGACATGATCTTGAGTTAAAGATGTACTCGAAATCGAACGCGATACGCTATTTGGGCGCATTTCTTTACACTCAACAGTGGTGTCAAGTGATTTATGTCTAATATTGATTTATCATCAGATCCCTTGAAGAGACTAAATTTTTTCATGAATGTTGACCGTAATATCAGAATTATATCAGAATTATGAATTAGATTGAAATCCTCTTCACGCTCTGTAGTTGTGTAAAGTTTGCACTACAAAGTAACTTTAGTTCTGGAGCCTTGCGGAAGCTGAATTTTTTCCCAAAATGTTATACTTAACGTCAGAATTATGAATATGACTGTATGTTTTCCCACACCCAGTAGTTGTATAAAGTTTGCACTATTGATTTATTGTAAATTCCTGGTTTACACTCCAAATTTATTTTACTTCCAGTGCGTTGCTAATCGTTAATTTTTTCAAAATATGAGGTCAGACGAATCTGACTGTATGTTATCTTTACGCCCAGTACTTATGTAAGGTTTACATCGAAAATTATATTATGTTTCATAGCGTCGCAGAAAATAACAGGAATTTACTAAACAAATAATAAAATATAGTTAAATAACCAAATTTTTTTAACAAAATTACGTTATAAGCGCTTTGGATGACGCATTGATTTGGAATTATGACGACAAAAGTGGGAAGTATAAAATTATAGCAAAATATACAAGTTCTAGTGTCGTTCATTATCCTCACTTCGGCTAAAACGCATTTAAGGGGTCGGGGCAAATATCAACAAACAAATTCGGATCGTAAAAGGTCGACCTCGGCAATAAAGTCGTCCGTTTAAACAATAGAAGCGTTGGCCTCCACAAACCAAATTTATGTTTAACAAGCCGGTGTCGCACCTTAAAGTGTCCGTGCCTTAAAGTGTCCGGCCGGACACTTCAAGTTGGACATTTTAAGGCACCTTAAAGTGTCCGGCTCTGCCTTAAAGTGTCCGGGTTACGCTGAGTGCGTACCTTGTACAATGTATTGAGGTACATAAATACAAGCAAGCCGATGCATTATGAAGAATTCGTTGCATCGTCAGTGGCGTCATTTAGCTAACTTGGAATAAAATCGATTATAAAAATAACTTTCGTGAGGAACAATCGACGATATTTACGAATTTTAGTCATAAATGTTGTGAATTTATACTGCACACGGCTCCATTCACTCATGATTCTAAAAAACATGCTAAGACTTCATTTTATATATTGCCTACCATGCTACCATTCATACTTGTAACAAGGGGGTGGAGGAGATTCCCATAACCGAAGTCGTAAATGTTAAAATATAAATATAAATAAACATAAATTTTTTATTCCCTCTCCCGATTTTTTGCAACAAGTTGCGATTTCTAGCCATTTTTTGATAAAAATTGAAGTTCGCGCACTCTCCACTAATGGTCGGCGAACCCCACCCCACCCAACACTTTGGGCTGTTAAATGCCTGCTACTTTCCATGGGCAGTGGGCCAAATTCTGGCAGTCAGATGAAGCTTAACTGCAAAAACGCTAAATTATTCAATTCTGCGGATCTACCAATTTGGAGAGACTTAGGATTTTGGGGTTCAAACCCTATCCTTTTACGTCTACGTATGATGCCCACTCTATCCCAATGTTTACAAACATTTTTTCTCGCTTTTAAGCACGTTATTGTGGCCCGGACTCTATAAGGAAAGCCCGGACACTTTGAGGTACCTTAAAGTGTCCGGCCGGACACTTTAAGGTGTGACACCGGAAGTGATCTTTCATTTCCTATTGTTTCAATGCGCAATCTTTTACATAAATTTTTTGGTAAGTTTTGAATGTGTTCACGTCATTGTATTCTACCTTGCTTCACATTTCGTTTTGCTTTTCGGAGTTTCCGGGTATCATACGACTTCGACTATGTAAAGAATCCAGATCGAAAGCTTGATAAGGTCATTTTTTTGCAAACGCTAACCTCTAACCCTAATTCAAAGGAAGCGCGTATCCAGATTGTAGGCCTTTCGCAAATTCATGGCTACCGGACGAATAACGAAATTTACGTCGTTGACAAATTTAGTATTTCAAAACCCAATTTTTGTACGGCAAGCAAAGGGTCAAGCGAAGAGTGTGATCTTATAAATCCTCTACACTTTGACCCAAAAAATCTTGGTTGGTGTCAGAAGGATCCCTAAATTACAATTGGTTGCCCGTCCAAGATAGGATCACACATGTACAGCATGGGAATTCTGGGGGAGGGGTCAGGCCCAAAATTTTTTATAAAAGTGCCTTTTTTGTGCTAAAAAACGATAGGAATACGTCGAAAACACTGTTTTTTGACGTTTCGGACAATGCTCGTTCTTTCTTGATCATAAGAACGTAGAAAAAATTCTAAAAAATCTGAAACGAATAAGTAAATTGAACAAAATATAATCAAAAATGTGTGTATGGCGCGAAGCGCCAAAAATATGAGATTTTTTAGCCAAAATGGGCTAAAACCGCTCAAAAATGCACACGTTTTACAACTTTTACCAACTTAAAAAAATCAATTATGCTGGGGAGGGTCGCAGCCATTTGGCGGGGGTTAATTGCCATTCTGGGGAAGGGGGGTTTAACCCGACCAAACCCCCAAGAACACATCTGGTCTAGATCGGATATTTTTCAACCGGTCAAGATTTGAATCACTACTGATAATGAGTAATCTTCGTAGAGACAAAATTAATTTTCAACTTTGCGGCTTCAGTCGGAAAGATAAATTATTTACTTTTTATTACGCTAACAATTTAATAATTGAATAAAGAGGATTGACGATTAATTAGGCGAAAATTATGAATAAATTGAAAGAAATGAAAATTATTAGATTATTTATTATCAAAAGATTTTACTGAATAAAACTTTTAATTTAGTATTTCAGCTGATGACAACGGTTACAGAAATTCAAAATTAGAACTACGAACTAAATGAATATTCCGGAAAATTGCATGAAATTATGAAATTATTCATATAAATATTATTAATCTTTTATTTTTAGTATTTTTTATTACAGTGTTACATACTGAAAAAAAGTAATTTTAAGTTTGAAGTGAATTCATCTTCAAATTTAATGAAAAATGTCTCATTAATTATGTGTGAGCCCTTTAATTTGTAATATTAAATTATTTTAGTCCTCATAGCACTTCGTAAAAATTTTTTTCAGAATTTAAAAATTTAAATGTTTTAAATTGTATTTTAATAATTTTTCCAGCATCTATACTTCATAACTTTAATAAATTGATCTAGTTTTCAAGTATTTTATTAATCAACGCATTATTGCAGCACGAATCATTACGAAATTATCAGATTTTGGCGTTAATTAATTATAACTAATTTATTAAATAATTTTTTTATCATTATTTATTATTTCAAAGTTTATTCCAACTGTATGTATTCGTATTTGCGAAATTTCAATAATGTTCAATGGTTTGAAAGGCAAGTTTTTAAAACTTTTATCGGAGTTGTTCGATTTATTAGTTCGCAAATGTTATTAATTTAGTTAGCTCCTACTTAATCAAAAGCTGTTTTACTGAGATATTATACGAAACGATAAACTGGACGACTGATGACGATATGAGAATATGAATTCGTAATGTATTCGTAAGTTTTAATGTGAAGTACAACAGTGTTTTGATTAATAAATTAATCACTTCTAATAATAAGAATCTATTGAAAGATGATAATCTTAATTATATTTAAAGTATGTACAGTAAATAAAAAGAATTAAAAAAAGATTGAGTCAAAAACAAAAAATGATTTTAAGTAACAGAAGTATGAACACGTACAAGGTTAAAAATTCAATTAAGTACACTCAAATGCTAATATATCGATTATGGTATTCTTGTATAATTTAAAAATTTAACGTTTTTTATTTTTTGTAAAGCAAATATCTAGGATTTTTATAACTTCTAGAAATGAATTATTTAGTCAGAATATATTTTCATGGATTGCTTGCACTACAAGTTTCTTTAGTCATTCGCAGCTTATTTCAAATTCTTCGATTAATCGTGAGAATTTTAATGCGTAGAACTAGGATAAATAAATTTATTACTCTACTATTTCTAACAAACCTTATTTGACAGATTAGCTGGTAAATCGACTTAAAATAAGAAAATGCGTATGAGGCGCGAACTCGTTGAACAATAAGCAAAGTCAGTAAAAAAACGAAAGAAAATAAAAATTTTTCAAACGTATGCATAAATACTTCAATAGCGAATAAATTTGCCAAACTGAAATTTTTAAGATGGTTTCGTGACTAACGATTAATTAACCCAGAAATAAAATTAATAATTATAACAGCCGAGCAAAAAACAATATATCGTATATATTTATCCAAGTTTAATACTTTTATTAGTAATAAATTAATGTAATCAGAAGATGTTCAAGCAAACAAATGTTGTCATTAGCGTGAGCGATTTTAAGCCTTAATTTAAGCATGTTTTGACGCCTAGCTCTCGTTGTGTACAAAAGTTATTTATGCAATCTTGAGTTATGTAAAATCCTCTATTACTTATGTTTGAATTTTATTTTATTACAGATGCCAAACATAAATTAGGAATGAAATAAAGATCAAAACTTGGATCGTTTAATTTTTCCTTTTTCGTTAAAAACTTCTCATCCAGCAAGAAAGCTATGTAGCCCGGATTCAGTTACGAATTTAGCTCATATGAGCCTTCAAAAATTAGATATAAAATGAGTAGGATTTGTATAAAAAAAACCCGCAGAATGAATTGAGAAACGTACGACATATTAGAACATTGGTATCAAATTCAGGAATCCCAATTGAAAGTAATTCCAAAAGTATTTTCCATCAGGGGCGGATTTAAGGGGGACAAGGGATTAGGCGGCCCCCCCGCCCCCCATTGGCCAAAAATATTTCACGAGATAAAGAATTTATATGCAATTTGCAATGATTTCTGGCCGTCAGGGAACATATTTTCTCAAATTTTTCCGGCGCTACGCGCCGGATGATATCTATTAACGACATTTATTTACTTTCTTGGCGACCTGGACGCCATTTTCTGTTCATGTAAGTTTCAATACAATTTTTACAGCAGAAACAGCTATTTTTGCATAGTTTTCTTCTATTTTCAATTAAAAATTTCGATGTTAGGAAATCAAGCAGTAAATCATGCTTCTAGACGTCTATCCGCCTTCATTTCACAAATTTTCCGGTGCTTCGCGCCAGTTGTTTTTTAAAGTCAAAGAAATTTAATGATTTTTTCGTACAAAATTGTATAAAAATTTTAAAATTTCAAGAAAAAATATTGCGTCAAAAGTGATTTTATGTTAAGTATATAATGTAAAACACCGAAAAAATGCTATTTCGCGCGATAAAGGCAAATTTTTGGACCTATTTTTGACTGTTTTTGGAAAAGCTGGGATACCGCCTCCCTTAGGAGAATCCTAGATCCACCACTGTTTCCCATTAGCCTATCCAAGCTTTTAATTTACGCTAGAACAACAGGCTTTCAAAGAACTTAAACAAACAGTTAAATTATATTCGCACAATCGTCATTAGCATGGCAAGAGGGTCTGAGTGCATCCCTGGTCAAAATGGATTTAGACATATAATTAGATTCGTCCCGAAGAGCTCTACACGTCAAACATGGTCTCGTACCATAATAATGAAAATTCACTGTACAAAACGTCAGAACCTAAAGGGTCTAAGTATAGGAAAAGGTCTAAGTCAAAAACTTTGTACTCGTTTTTCTCAAAAAATTTTAACTGTACTTAGACCCTTTTGACGCGCGGGAGGCGTAATGACGAATATTTATCCAACGTAGTTGTAATGTTTAATACTATGTTCTTCCATAACGTGTCTTTTACATAACACTAAGTGTGTGACAATTTTGGCGTTTTTATATTGCAGGGAAGGACGTGCATCAGCAGAAATAGAAGAAGCGTTAATTTAGCCTAGCGATAATGAGACTAAAAGTATCTGAAAACAAAAGGCTGCTTGTTGCGAGCTTCGAAATTAACAATTTTCTTTACATGCGAGACAACAGTTTCGAAAATGGTTATAGAATAATTAACGGAAGAAAATCAAGATTGACCCGCCGCGCTAAGATATACATTTCGGAGGGCGCAAAATGGCATTACACTTTAGACCAGATTAGTGACTATTTATCATACAAATTCTTCGCTCTCATCACTTTATCGAATCGCTTTCACCCTATTTTCCCGAACATTCTTACATTTTCATTCTTTTGGCCCAAATATTTAACGCTTATTAATAATTCTTTGAGCTAAAAGACTACTCGTGTTATTTGTTCTCAATTTGCATAGTGAATAAAATAGAAATTATAAAGCGACGCATTCTCTGCGATCTTTGGACAATTCTATGCGTTTGGCCCCGAATGAAAAACAAACTTGTCAAAATAAGGAAAAAACAGAAAAATTTAAAGAACCTGGCAATTGCGATTGATCAATTTTAAACTTTTTTATAAAGACGTGATCCTATCTTTCTGTACTGCTAAATAATAAATACAGTAGAGATTAAAAGAAGACTAACTAAAAATACGATACGCGTACTGAAAAATAATATGAATGCTTTTTAGACATTTGTTCAAATTTATAGGATTTTACATATTCACCTTAAATAAGCCCTAACATGGGCAAGCGCATCAGCTGCCTACATGAAATTGAGCTTATCCTATAATTGTCGTTAAGATGATGATACTCGACTATAATAAAGAACAAATTTTAGAATTCGTTCAATTCAATTTTTAACTATAATGCCTACTGAAAATTCTGAATTAGCTGAAAATTAGTGGGCCTATTCAAGCTAATAAGCTGTTTATCCTAATATGATAAGCGCGAGAGCTCTTTCGAGCCAAAATGCCCACAAAAATTTTGTATGAGTGAGCGTGAAGCAATGTTAATCCACAGCTCCAAGTTAATTTCAAGCACTTTTACAGATACTTTTCATTGTCGTATTTTGCCAAAAACAATCCCGTTCTCTCATTCTGGGATCTCGACCTTGAATAGTTCGAACATTTTCCCCGTTATTGTCTGAACATGATCCCTAGCTCAGATAAAAACTGTCGTGTAGCTCGTGAAACATGAAGAATTTTGGCAAAAGCGGGCCCTAGTCCTAGTCTAAATTTTCGCAACATTCCAACTTGCTTGTGAAATTGCTATACTGAAAAATTAGTACATTTCTCTCTATAAAAATATTCGAAATTGACTTTTGCTCGTAAAATATGTGGACTGATTGAGCACTGTAGAAAAAGAATTTTGGACAAAATCGGATCCTGAAAAATATGGTTTTGGAATTAAATTTATCATCTTTGCGTTTCTTTACTGACACACGTGGAAAAAAAGGTAAAAATGGTGAAGTGCTCCGGCTGGCAATTTTTTTGGACACTTTCAAGTTCATGAATTTTGCTTACTCACAACTTAGGACTCGACTACTCTACTTTTCTTGACATTCTTATTTTTATTTGGATCTTTCTGCTTCAATTTTCTGATCTCTGAGTTTATACCCGTGAAGAATCAAAATAGAGCACATCAATGTAGTAGCGAAACAAAAATTTAAATCAAATAACGCCGAAATTACTCGCCTTCGGAGATTCTGCTTTCGGCGGTACAAGTGTTTTTTAAAGGCTGATTTGAAAGAATATTCTGGAATAAAATCAATAAAATTATGCATTTTACGTTCGTTCAATATATCATTCTTCGCTAAATTTACGCATTTATATTTTTAACGATATTTTTTAATTTTTTGATGTAGCCCATCAGACATCAATATCAAAAACTAGGAAACAAAACCTTTTGAAAGGTAACAACGTCGGAAGAATGCTACTTGTATTATTTATACTAAATTTCACTCGCAATAAGATAGAAAGATGAAGCGGCGCATTTTCTGCAACATTCGACGCATTAGTCACAATTTAAAAAGCTTTCTTGAAAAAAGAATAAACAGAAATAAACTATTTTTTTTGTTTTTTTGTTGCTATTTTTAAATGAAAATAAATTGCTTGATGAGAAACGTTGAAAAATGGCGTTTTTGGCCTACCAACATTTTTTAGACCATTTTTTGACCTCTGGAAAATCTTGCAATCCTCGCCCAACCCAGAATTCTGGTACTGTCCACCTGTGAAACAGACTGTAGACAGACGCGCTAATTAGGAGGCAAATTTTTAGTATCAAAACTCTAATTTGGAGTAGCGACTCAGGTTCCTGATAATACGCTTACTTTTATTAGTATTTAATATAGATTCTGTTATCTAGTAAAATACCAGGATAAACAAACAGATGGGGTCAATTTAGACCATACTTGCTGCTCACTGCAAGTTCTCAGTATGTTATTTAACGTCTTTTTGCTTTTTTTGTTCTATTTATCAAAAAATTATTCATTATTATTATTACTAATTTGTATATGTTCGTTATTTAAAATTTTCTTCCTTTCTTTGTTTTCTCCCGTTCCTGTTTTTTCTTTTTTCGTATTGTTTTCGCGTTTATGAATTTCTATTATTCCAAATAAAAAAACGCGTTCAATTTGTTAGTTGTAGAATATTTGCAGGACCGCAATCAAACTATTTGCAAAACATGAAGTTTCACTGAATTCTGGTTTGTGCGTGACTATGCTTTTCACGAAATCTCGTACATACGTAAAAATTCAAATCTGACTTTAGCTTCGAAAAGTATGTGGACCGATTAAAACGCTTTAAATAAGATTTTTTGGGACAAAATCGGATGTTAATGCATGAAATCGTTTTAACATGCAACTTATCGTCTTTGTCGTATTAAATGATTTCTTTAAATTTATCTTGCAGTCGATTCAATTTCTTCATATTCATTCAATAAATTCATGAATAAAACTAATAAGAATAAGATTTATAAGATAAATTCAATAATAAATAAGATAATAGTTTATTTTTCTTTCAATAAATGATTTTAGCGCGCCTTTAAACTTTAATCAATTTTAATGCTCCCGGAATATGCAGTGTGCTTTAAGAGAAATTATATAATACCTAGAATACAAACCGGAGAAGCTGGCGGACAAGAAAGAAAAAAATCGTGTTTTCTGTTAATCATCCCGGAGTGTAAAATTCAAACCGCTGTGACTAAATTCACTCTTTACACCGTCATACGTGGGCAGCCAGAAAATTCTGGGGAGGGGTGCAAAAATTTTAAGAATTGAATTCTGGGGAGTGGGGGTATTTTGATTTCTGGAGGGGGGGTAATCTGGTTTCTCGGGGGGGGGGGCTGCATACCCCCCAAACTCCCACCCCCACGCCCAGGTGTGTACACCGCCCCCTAGAAAATATATTATTCACAAAAGTAACAAAATCAATTTTGGCACATCATATGAAATGAGTGTATTTACAAATACAGACTAAATGAGTACTACCGGTTGTAAATCTTTCATTTAACCTTGCGCTCCCCTTCAAATTTAATAAGCTGAAAGAAGTTTAAAATCTCGATACAGTCATACAGTTCAAAAAGGCAAACGTAAACCTACTTGAACGTTGCGCAATAACTTTTCAAACATTCATTAGTAGAATAAAAAATGCATAAGTTTTACGTCTTACATTTTTTAGCTTCAAAAATAAAATTGGACAGAATTATCGGGAAAATCCTATCGAAGCTGAATCAAAAACTTTTTATCAGAGTAAAAAACGGTTCGATCGAGTCTGAAATCGAGCATTTAAATTAGAAATGTTGTCGGAAGAAAAGAGACGGAAAAATACGCATTCTGAACACAATACCTCGACTCCTTTCGTCAAGAAAACGGCATTCGGAAAATCGAAAGTAATAAAAGCAGACGCTAAAAAATTTGAAAGAAAACGACGAAACGAAGAGTCGTTAAATAGTCGGTATCATCGCCTAATCGATCAAATCGCGTAGACGTCAAAGTCCGTTACGACCGAAGCGTGGTCAGACGGCCAATCGTTGCCGGCCTGATTGGGCGAATCGCTGAGGTGCTTGTTGCCCTGGTAAACCCTCGACGCGACGGGCTTGACCCTTGACCCCTTGAACATTATGAAATCGATGCGGTCCTGCGGCTCAGACGCATTGTACACCGGATTGTAGGCCCGAATGGGCGACCAAGTGAAGCCGGGCATGCGAACCGGGTCTGGGTGCAACTCCCGGTAGCTGTCTAACAGCCCTTGATTGGCCAACAGTTCGGTGGTGGGCCAGGCGAACTCGCGATCGCAGTGCGAGTGTTGAGTAGCGGGAATCTGCGCCGATACGTCTAGCACTTAGAGAATTCATGCAGATGAAAGAGGGGTTAAACTTGGCCCATACACCGGCAGTTGCCGAGCTCTGGAGGTATGAATGGGGAATAAAATTGACCAAAATTCGACACCCGAACAGGGTTTAATGTGGTCTCCGGATTCGACGGGGTCTCAACCGTCCAACTACCCTACGTCCACGTGGTCCAGTCCCCGTAATAGAAAATTACAAAAATTTTTTTGAAAAAGGCGAAGCAAAGACCAAAACCGGATGAATATCAAAATTTTTCTTCAGAAGTGCTTAAAGTTGACTAGAAACATTAGTTTAGAATAGCTTTGACGCAATTCCAGCGCATACATATACCAATTTACGACGCCGTTTCGGCCCTAACGAACTCGCTTACTTGATCCCTACCTAGACCGGCTGACCATAGGTGGGCGGCACCATAGTTCTGGGGGCGGAAAAACACCATTTTTCAAAGTTTATCTTCGAGCACTATCCATTTGCATCAAACAATTGCGAAAAGAACAAAAAACATTTCAAAAATTGAGTTTCGGGGGGTATTTTGGTTTCGGGGGGGATGCATACCCTTAAACCCCCGTCGTCTAGGTATGCGGCTGACCCTGACCGGCTAACGCGGCGCGTCTATGATTAAAGGCGTGCGTATACTGCGCCTGAATTCTTGGGGATGTTAGCTATATGTTGACAATAAGAAAGGCAGAGGGATAGAGAACGAGAAATTCTTTCAAAAATTGAATACTTGATGTTACACGGCGGACTTTACGGTCTACAATGTGGTTTTTACGCTATTTTAATACTCGAATATTTCGCCTCGGTAAAGCTTTTGCTGAACGTTCAGATGGACTTGAAGCGCATATTCCGACAAGTCCAAAAATTCTAAGGCGATCAGAAATTTGCAAAGTTAAAATAGTGGCTCAAATGCTTGGGTCAAAAGAGCACCATTGTTTGGCGCTTTTCAATAATTTCTTACGTAATCGCTAAAAAAGGGAAATATATGAAAATAATAGTATAAGATCCGCTGCGGGCTGTTTCTTTCCGCTTCCTGCGGACCAAAACCGAATTCCGAAGTCGGATTTAAGGCATGGGGGCACACGATAGAGGAGGGGAGGCGGCCATCTACAGCATTCGCCCAAAATATTTGGCGAGATAAAGAATGGATATGTATAATCTACATTGATTTTTGGCCGTCAGTGATTATAATTTTTCAATTTTTTTCGGCTTTTCCTCCGATAATACTCATTAATGACATTTATTCATATTTTCTCGGCTGTCCAGCCGTCATGCTTATGCACAAAAAATATTTTTAAAACGATTTCAAGTGTAAAAAGTGCTTTTCCAGCATAATTTTCTTCGATTTTTGAGCTTAGAATTTTCGACGTTTACGTCAAATGATACAAGCGCAGGAGATAGAGTAGTAATTTAACTTCTGAACGTTTTTGCGCTTCAATTTCACGAATTTCTCAGCCACTAAATCAAAAAAATTCAATGGTTTTTTAAAGCAAAATTGTGAAAAAAATTTTAAATTAACTGTTGCGTCTAAGCGATTTTAAATAAAGGAGACAAAGCATATGAAGGGCAAATTTTTGGATCTATTTTTGATGTTTTTTGGGATGGGTACTGCTCCCTTGAATATCCTAGAATCTGCCACTGCCGAAGTAATTACGCGGTCACTAACACACCAGATGTGCTTGCGTAAGCATAAGTCTAAACTAGCAATAAATCATTACTCGATTTACGGGCTCAATTCCATTTCATTATCTGTGCTTAAAGCTTCAATTATTATCTTCTTGTGGGAATTTAAAGTAAAAACTAAATACCGACACTTTTGTGTTCTGCTTGGTGTTGAGATTGAATTGAAACGAATTTAGAGCATGGAACTGCCTTAGCAGGGGCAAATATTGAAAAAATAATAATGTTTGAATGTTTTGGCAAAACTGAAATAGATTTTGACACGTTTAATCGAATAATTACCCTCGAACATGAAACAAGAAAGTTAAATCAAATTATTCACATTTTATTCAACTGCATGATTTTTTTCAAATGAAAAAATTTATTTACGAGTAAATGCCGGAAAAAACAATGTGTCAGCATATATGAGATTGACAAGGATAATCAAAAGCACACCTGGGCGTGGGGGTTTGGGGGGTATGCACCCCCTCCAGATACCAAAATACCCCCCCAGAAATCAAAAATACCCCCCCCCCAATTCAATTTTTGAAAATTTTTTTCGTTTTTTTGCAATTTTTTGATGCCAATAAATAGTGCTTAATGAGAAACGTCGAAAAATGGTGTTTTTTTCGCCATACCACAATTTTTAAGGCTATTTTTAGACCTCTAAAAAATCTTGCACCCCCTCAGAATTTTCTTGCTGCCCACGTATGATCAAAAGATTAGGACTATCAATTTAATTCATTTCTATTTAGAAGGAGTCAGGTCGGGATAACATGCACATTTTCGTTTAATTCAGTAAAAATAATTGTCTTAAATAAATAAGAAATTATCTATCAATATATCTGTAATTATAGTTACATTTCATTTGTCACTTGCCAGTTGATTTTCTGAAACTCATTCTTTTGCGATGAAAAAATTAATTAACTAATCAAATAAATCGATAATAAAATTATAATGAAATTTTATCCTTTTTTTCTAAATCGTCTTCGATATGTTGTAGAATGAAATTTATATTCTGCATATGCAATCTAGAGCAAACTCTGGTTCAAATAAGCAATGCAAAAAATTAAATGAGCTAATAAAAATAATATTAGACAGTAAGAAAATAAATTGGGGAAAGCCAACCATGAAATATGTGCTAATTATGTAATTTTTTCGCGCAAAATTTTTTAATATGATAGTGAAATCCGTGATTACCCAATCTAAATGAGAGGGCGAATTGAAATCACCGGCCAAAATCAACGGTTCAATGTCAGAATAATCCAAATTGTTGTCAAATTGATAATTGCGCATCAGAGTACGGACGGAATTAACGCGTTTCGGTGAAAATTCGTTATTGGAATCGGCTTCGATCTTAAAATAAAATAAAAAATAAAGATTAATGTCAGTTCAAATAATTAAAAACATTCTGATTGATTAACATAGAAATTTTTTTAAAGTTTTTATTACAATAATAGAACTTCAGCAACTGAACTCAATTTTTAGCTGATTCGAACTTTTTAGAAACTTTACGAAACTACAAAATTTGTAAAGTGGTAAAATTTCCAAAATATAATTTTTGATAAAATTTCGATTGCGAAAATTAGCTGATTTAACAATTACTTATCCTTGTCGCTTTCAATAGAGATAAAATTTTAAAAAAATGGTAAAAGAATCAATTTTTGACAATTATTCCGAAAATTCCACGTTATCAGCATTTCCATTGTCAACATTGTAGTTCCGCTTCCACTTTTATAAGTTTTCCTATCATTATTAACAACATTTGTTTGTCTGTGGTTATGTTGCGGTTAAAATAAAAAAAATTAAAAGCGGAACGCGCGAAAAGCGCAAGCGAAAACAAGAATGCATAAGAGCAAAGAGATAGTAGATTGACTGAAAAATCCAGTGAAAATGAAATAGATAATAAACAAATTCAAAAATATCGGGCAAAGTGATGTTACCAAAAGTTTAACTTTTTCCCCCACTCTTTTGCGGTGTATTCCAAATTATTTCAACGCGATTTTACAATGATAGCGATGATCAGTATTGGTTAAACGAGAATGCCACGTTGTTTTTAGCGTTGCATGGATTATTTTGCACTAAAAACGCTTATTTGCCTAAAAAAATTTCCAACCACCTTCATTTGCTTCAGAAATATATATGATAATGTATAAAAGAAGCACTATTCTAAAACAGTAATTTAAATGGCAGCCATGTTGAAATTTAAGTCCACTTATCCGAATCAAATGAATGAACAATTAATTAATGTAAATATCCCTCCCGTTAAACGTGCGATTTGATATGCACCTCCCAAAGCTCCCGTTTTCCCAGAACGTAGTTGTTAAAGCAAGCTTCGTAAGGGCCGTAAGGTTCGGGCAACAAATGCACGTCCCAAACGTTGACCAGCAATTTCGGGGCTGTTTTGTCCAACAAAATTTGGCAACCGACGCTATGGACGCCTTGAACTGGCATATAATGCCTCACAACCGGAAATCGGCTGATGATGTACGGGGCGTTTGGGGCCCCAATCGTATCGTCGCATTTGTCCCAATTACCCGTCAGCATACGCAAAAGCGCTTTAAATCGACTGGCTTCCACCTAATAAAAATATTACGACTGATTATCAAATTAATATTTTATTGATATTTGTAATTTTATTGCGTTCGGCTTGGATGGTTCGGGGGATCGGCCGGTCTGGAATTTCGGAGACTGAAGAAAAACAATATGAAATCTCCAGTTTCACTTCGCAAAAGGATTTCAATGTTCAGAATACGAAACAGCGACGAAAACTTTGAATATAATTCAAAGTAAATATCCACTATTTATAACAGTTTTAATCATTGTCAGCTCCTTGATAAATAATACACTGTTGATTATACCCCTCATATAAAATCATACCCAAGGATGAGAGCACAAAAGCACATATAAAGTATTTGTTGATAGGGAGGCTAGACTTTTGAGCGACACTGTCTTGCAAACTTTAAGCATTTTATTTCTCAAGTGGGTAAAATCATATATTTTATTTTTATCTATCCAGTTTTACGTTCTGTCATTTATTTATTTTTGTTCATTTATATTTTTTATATAATATTTTATCATATTTTTAAGTCATTTGTATCTTATCCAACTTATCTTGACCTTACCTTATATCATTTTTATCTTAATAAAAATTATTATCAATCACGCCATCAAAAATATTCATTAAACAAAAAAAGACCTCTTGCAAGGCGACAACGTCGGGATTGATGATATTTATGTGCCGAGCAATTTTTTCCAGACCATTGAAAACGTTCATTCCCGAGTTCCACAAATTGAACGTCATCAACCGCAGGCGGGCCTGGACTTTCCGATAGGCGCTCGGCGAAGTATGACCGCAGGTTGCGGAAGAACCGGCCAAAATATTCGATGTGATGAAGCAAAATAGAATACTTACAATTAAAATACCGACTCGCATCTTTTTAAAATTTGTTACCTCTTTAATGTTGAGATAGCGGATCTGATTAGAGGACGAAAGGTGTCAATCTGATTTTTAAGCAGCTCAAGAAACTGGGCGTCTACTCTCTAATACAACTGGTTTTACAACCTGAATGAAAATTTGTGAAAATTTAAAAGATTAAGTTGAAAAAATTCAGCGTGCTAATAGAAAATCTATAGCATAAAACTTCTAGCCAGATCAAACCAGAATTTTTTCCGTAAGTACATGGGCAAAACGACGGTTGGACGGTTGAACGTTTAAAAAATGTGTTTTTCAAATGTTTCTGACAATCATACGCTATTTTTTGATAACCTGAAATAAAAAAAATTTCAAAAATTATAAAAAATGGGACTCGCGCTGCTTTATTGTTCTTAAGTGTGAGAGAAGGGTTCCGTGAAGGGTTAAACAACCAGAATTTTTGCTGATCCCTGATGGAACGTAAAATTTTTTGTTTTCAAATACTGTTACTAATGGATTTGTTGCGTTAATATACTTCGAAAAAAAATTTTCCTCGCCATACTGTTAGTTTTAGATTTCTTTTTACTTTCGAGACTTTGCGCCAATTTAATATAAAAACTAAGGATAGTATATATTCAAAAAGCTAATGCTACACAGAGTTAAGCTTTTCAATGGTTTTTGACCACAAAGCGTTTTAGTTTTTATTGAGCCATTTGTTTATTTAAGCATCAGTTCTACCTATTTCGTTATGAAATTTTGTTAAAAACTTTTAACGCGCTCAAGGAGAAACATCAGGCAGAAAAAATGCTATGTTGTATTTTTCTAAAATGACGTTAGAAAAATACAACATAACAAATTAAGCTTTTTAACAAGTTTTGGTGACCTACCCGGAATTTCTATGCTTTACTTAACAAAACGATAATCTTAAATTCGAAAATAGTCTGAATAATTTAGAATCGCATCAATATGAAACCGACACATAATACTAATTTAAATAATAATAATAATAATATTGATAATAATAATAATAATAATAATAATAATAATAATAATAATTTTTTATATAATAATAATAATAGTAATAGTAATAAAAATATTAATAATAATAATTATTATTATTATATAATAATAATAATTATTATTATTATTAATACTATAATAATTATTATTATTATATTAGCAATAATAATAAAAATAATACGAACAGGTACTATTTCCTAAACTGAATATATAGCTCATCTAGTAAAAATAAAAATTCACGACTTTATATCACGTAATAAAGAATTATACGACTAGACATAAAATTTGTAAGGGAGATTAACACAGAATATTAAAAATGAAACGCAAGGTCGCAATATCTAAAGATGCAAGGAAGCAAAAAAGCAACAAGTCATTAAATGGGTCATGCGACTTTAAAAATGAATAATTAATCATTATCGCAAGAATCTAATAAAATTACATATTAAACTCAATAAATTGATCACGAAGTTATTTATGATGTCAAAAACTGATAATCACTTATATAATTGCGTCTCTAAACGAAATTTTGGATAAACCAATATTTAACGGTCCAATGTTTTTGTTTGGATAGAAATAATCGATTTTGATTTATTCTTTACATTTCTGACCGTTTCTATGATTTAAATATTTTTGGTTGTTTGCGTTTACGGAGACGATCGATTTCCTCCATTTCACTCTGCAGGGGTGGGTACTTGATTTCTGTTCAATTTTTTGAATTTTTTTTAGTTTTTTCATATTTTATTTGATGCCAATGGATAGCACTTGATAAGAAACGTTGAAAAAATAGTGTTCTTACGCAATACCACCATTTTTAAGACCATTTTTAGCTTTAAACAATCTTGCAACCTCCTAGAATTTCGGTGCTGCCCACCTATGGTCCCAGACCATTTTTACGGTGATTGCTGGAAAGTTTCTGACAACAATAGAAAGATACACTAAAAAAATGCCGAAAAATTTGCAAGTATGCGACAAAAATTTAGCGGGCATAAATTGTCAGACTTTGTGAACCTGGGAGGAGAACCAAAATTAGACAATTAACATTGTACCTACTGACCCAGAATTTACCGGATTTCCAAAACCTATGAAAACTTGAAGGCAAGTCTGATTTCAGTGGTTTTACCGGCATAATGGAGTGAAAAAATTGACCATTCCTACCGCACATTTTTGCTCTTAGTAATACTTACTACGGCGAGAAAAAGCTCCTTCAGAAACACTGATAATTCATATTTTTCATCCCACTGGGCGGAGAGAGGAGAGGATTCTTCTGTGCATTTGGCCAAAAATAATATACACAAGAAAGGTCTAATAGCTTCAGTTTTACATTACAGTAGTACTAATTGTACGCAACAAATAAATATTTTCTGGATCTTTGAATCTTCAGTATGCAAGATGCTCAGCAAGACCTAGCTAGAGGGGGTAAACAGTAAAGCTTTAAGAGCCTTATGATAAAACCGTTACAACTACATTATTCCAAGGTTTCTGGACAATTTCATGGAATTTCATGACGAAAAAGGACAAAAATATATTTTATGTGCCGCTAAAATTTTCGTCGTGAGCACGGGCCCCAACTCAAAATTTAAACCATTTCATGATTCAGAAACAAACGCTAATCAATTAAATAAATAACTGAAGATCGGCCAGTCGATTCGGCGGGCTCCTGAGTAATCAGCCAGAGAGCGATCCGACTGTAAAAGCAAACAAGATGAAGGTGCGTTAACTGAATATTTTAAAGTTTCAAAGACAAAGGAAAAAATGGATAGTAGGACACAGACCCCCTGCGCATTTCGCAGGTACCGCTATGTTATAACGTGTGAAAAAGTCGGCCTATCTTTTGTACACGCAGGTACCACCTTTTCTGCAGCCTAACCAAGGGTCAGGGAGGCATTATTTATATACAATAGGCAGCGAAACAGGTCAAGCATGTCTGTGCGCATCTAAACTTGTACTTATCCCAAATGTTATAACATATACAGTGCTTAAGGATGGGCAATGGTTGAGAATAGGCAATGGTTAAGGATGGAGCCGGTTCCAACCATAGTCGGCCCTAATGTTATAACATTTACAGTATTATAGCAAAAGAGGTTGGCCCATGAGTATGGCACTAGTGTTATAACATATTAAGTGGTTAAGGATAGGCAATGATCAAGGATGGGCAATGGTTATGGATAGGAGGTCAGTTCAACCCATAGTCGGCCCTTATGCTGTAGCGTGTGCAGCATTGTAGCTTAAGAGGTTGGCCTAAGAGTCTGTCCCCAATGTTATAAGCTATACAATGTTGTAGCATAGGAGTTTGGCCCAAAAGTCTGGCCCTAATGTTATAACATATACAGTGCTTACGGATATACAATGGTCAAGGATAGGACGATAGGACATAGTTGAGGAGTGGAGGGTGAAAGTTGGCACAGTGCTAGCTTCCGCTTAAGATAAACTAGGATTACACCTAAACTAAGTGTAAAGTTGACCTGAGTATAAAGTACTAATGTATTCATAGTAAAACTATAGCTACCCAGAGGCGACTTTCTGGGAGGATGGGGGAGTTCCACCCACTCCTAACACATGCCCTACGACTTATAAACAGTGGTTTGCTCTTGCTACCACTGCCACTCAGTCTTAAATGGCAGGCCAGTCAAGGAAAATTCCCAGGAGAGAAAATTTCCCGGGTGAAAATTCAAAGTTCTTTATTTCAAGAACTAGAGAGCGGATTTTGTTTAAATTTTCAGGGTATGATGTAGTTATATAGGCAAGGCACTCTATGTTCAGAATTCTGAGCGCGCAGCCTACAGTATACCAATTTACTTTACACACTTTCTTATATGGCACTCTATTTCAAGAACTATGGGGCGGATTTGGCTCAAAATTTCAGAGTACGGTGGGCATATGTTGCATGTGTTATTCTTATTGATATGAGCATGTAATATACAGTATAAACTAGTCTTTGTTTACACTTTCTCATATAGCACTATAAGTCAAGAACAAGAGGTTGGATTGTGCTCAAACTATCAGGGTAGGATGGGTATACATTAGGCATGCTATGTAAAAAATTTTAGCGCAGCCTACAGTATGCCGATATCAGTTTACACTCTTTCAGATATTGCTATAACTCAGGAACTAGTGATCCAGATCGGGCTCAAATTTTCAGGTTCGGGTTCATGTATGTTCAGCATTCTAAGGTACAAAATTTCAACGCGCTGCCACAGTATACCAATTTTACTATACACTTTCTTGTATAGCACTATAAGTCAAGAAGTAGAGCTTTGGATTGGGCTCAAACTTTCAGGGTAGGGTGAATATACATTTTGTATGCTATGTAAAAGAAGTTCAGCGCAGCCTACAGTATGCCGATATCAGCTTACACTCTTTCAGATATTGCTATAACTCAAGAACTAGTGATCAGATCGGGCTCAAATTTTCAGGTTCGGGTTTATGTATGTTCAGCATTCCCATGTACAAAATTTCAACGCGCTGCCACAGTACACCAATTTACCATACACTTTCTTGTATAGCACTATAAAGCAAGAAGTAGAGCTTGGATTGGGCTCAAACTTTCAGGGTAGGGTGAATGTACATTTTGTATGCTATGTTAAAAATTTTAGCGCAACCTATATAATGCCGATTATAGTTTACACTATAATTCAGCTATAATTTACGCTATAATTCAGGAACCAATGATTGGAACAATCCTAAAATTTTTCAGCTTAGGCTGGATATGAATGCAGCATTCTATGTACAAAAGTTTAGCGCGCAGTCTACGTGTATAACAATTCACTTAACACTTCTCCTTAGCAGCATCGTAACTCAAGAATTAGTAGTCGGATTGAGCTCCAATTTTCAGGGTAGTATATATATGTGTATATATATATATATATATATATATATATATATATATATATATATATATATATATATATATATATATATATATATATATATATATATATATATATATATATATATATATATATATATATATATATATATATATATATATATATATATATATATATATATATATATATATATATATATATATATATATATATATATATATATATATATATATATATATATATATATATTTAAGCTGTGCTATGTACGAAAGTTTAGAGAAATTTCTACTTACAGTCTGCCGATTTTTGCTTAACACTGCTCGATTTTTTAGCAGATTAATGATCAATTTTGCTGAAATTTTGTCTCCCAGAAAAGTTGTCTGCACGCGCTCAGTTAAATGGGCAGGGCTCTAGAGTCAGAGAGGGAATGCTATCTGGGATCACTACAGCCACCAGGGTCAGCTACTGCTACTTTACATCATGCAGTTAGCTCACTATATAGCGAAGTATATGCTCATCGATTGATCGTTCATGAAATTATGCATAATATTCTTTTGCTTGCTCGCTAAAATATACCACAGATTAAATAGAGTGGGGCAAATCACCAAGAGTGAAACATTCAAAACCGCCGTCATTGCAAATAATGGATCTGATTGAGCTAAAATCTTGGATTTAATTCGAATCAAGCAGGTGCTGTAAAAGATGCACCTAAAATGCTGTAAGTTCGTGAACTAATTTAGCGGATAATTTGTTGATTATGGGTCATAGTCAAGAAAATCTAGTATTTTTACTGTTTTTGGACTGTTGTTACAGTCAAAATACACTGTTTTTTTGGCTACAAATAGCTCAATGGTAAGCTGTTCATGTACAACGTGGGCCTAGCATGCTAAGTGTGAGATGCAAATGCCCTGAGTATATCATACACACTTATAATTATCTTATAGATTAGTGAGTGCGATTGAGCTAAATTTTAGCATTTCCACGCATATAGGCTGAATGCGCTCTGTCCACGGTTGTTTTACCATTTAAACCTCTGTCTTGCCAAGAGATCAACAACAGTATGTGATGTCCAAAAATTCATAATATCAGTGCCTGCATTATACCGATTATAGTTTTTGCTGAGTAAGTAACTTGTATGGCACAGGTATTATGACTAGTTAGGTCTCTGAGGCTAATCATTTTTGCTGAATAGCTTAACGAAGCCTTTTATTTTAATCATAGGTAGCGCGTTAGCGCGTACCTATAATATACTTGGGTACCCCTAACACCTTGTGCACCCCCTACAGCTATAACGGGACACTTCTGGAAGGTGCGGTTTTTTTAAAAGGAAGATAATAGAAAAATTCGCTGCCCATGTCCTTTTTGTTTTTCTTGAAACTCAAAACTGACTGTGTAAAGAAGTAAAGAAGATGTAAAGTTTTTGTGTAACGTTATAACATGGGACAAATTTTGGGACCTTTTTACTGCGACATGTGGACATCTGAGTATTGATGACTCGAACAATAAAACAGCACAGGATTATAGAGGAATGAATTTTACAGAACATCATTTTTTTGTTTTTCGAAATTCGCATTAGTTCTCGGATGGCAGTGTAAAGAGTGCGAAAATCTGGGGGTGAAAAAGCACTTTTTGGTCGAGTTTTCAACCTGCTTATGTCTGATACTAACTCCGGTTATGAGCTTTTTCAAATGTTTTCTAACAGAAATGTAGAGCGGATCGAGGGCTACATTCTGCATATAAGCAAAGTCTTCAACGCTCCATGGTGAGTGAGATCCTGGGGTTTTAAGTTTACATTCTAGTGGAAGGTGTAAAAAACGGATTTTAACTAAGATTTCTCTGCCAAATTATTCCGCTTATGAGTCAGGGTAAATTGAATACATCAGTAATAAAGTGCCTCTCAGGGGCTACACATCGCAGCAATTCGCATTTAAAAAAACGCAATATTGAGTTATTTATGGGGGTGTAAAATTCGAAATCAGACGTGAAAAATGGACGAGAAAACACGTTTTTTTCCCAATTATGATTGGTAAATCATATCAAATAATTTTTGCAACAGAAGTTTTGCACATAGAAAGGTACTACGACTCGAAAGCCACAAACTGTACCAAACCGAATTTCTTTACACTCAATGGGGAATACGGTACGGATTTTTAAAGTTTACAATGTTCTGAATGATGGAAAATATGTTTTTGTTTGGGTTTTGTTCGCAGACTTTCTCCTTTCAGAAGTCAAGATAGGTCCAATAAAATAAAACTAAAGTGCCTTATATAGGGTGTATGTCACAGCGAATTGCGTATGTCTAAACCAATATTAAGCGAGTGTAAAGTCAAGAATGGGGTGCTTTAAACAGGTTTCTGTCTTGTTTTTCTAAAAACACTATATTGTATGTAGTCACTCTGAAACTTTCAAAAAACCTCGCAAATAACAGCACTTTTTCGCCAACTGTCCGCAGAAAATTTATGCCCTCAGACGATAATGCCAGTGCGTAATCTCTAAAGTGCTGTTTTGTTAGAAGGATGCTCGAAGAGCTCAAAAAGTTGTTCTTATTGTTTTTTGTTCCGAGGTTGATGAGAAAAGAAGCAAATTCTTGACGAACCGTTCGCGAAAAATGACGTTTATTTGTGAGCGGTACTGTACATACAAATAAGACGACTAAAAACCACTTTTGTATGTAGCTACCCGAAAGGTCGAAGAAAATTGATTTTCATGCACAAGGTTACGTGAAATAGAATATGTATAGATAAAAGTATTGACCAAACAAAAAGCGTAAAAAACGCGTTTTTTGTGCGAAGAGCAAATTTTTGACATGTTTTTGGTGGTTTTTGTAAAAGTTAGGGTGAAAATCCTAGATCCAGTACCTACCTTGTCGTGCCTACTACGTTAGTGCTTACCAACATTATTCATACACAAATGTGATAAATATCATTTTGAAATTTACTGAAACAAGCACGCAATAACATGCAAGAAATTTTCCACACATGTATATGTATTTAGCTATCTTCAATCATAGCGATTGGGCGAAATTCATTGCGCCCCGTTTGCTATGCAATCTACCCAACTGTAAAGAAATGTCCACTTGAACGACGCATACATTTTACTTTGAAATGCGTGTTTCTTAGGTCCATTAGCCAGTGCATTGCTGCGGGCAGTCAACTTTATCGGACTAGAGTCAGCGAGAAGTAAAATGACAAAACGTGAGATTATTTGTTGAAGTTGCATCATGGTCAAAGTAAGCAACGATCAGAAGCGATAAGTGAATTCCAGCTTGAGCACAGAAGATAATGCTGCTTCGAACTTCAGCTAAATAATATTGCAAACGCGCGGGGTCGGAATATAATTCATACAGAATGCGTGTATAAATTGCTAAGTACCTAATGACATTCGCTACAACACTGACAAAGATAGGAATAACTACTATTTTTTGCTAACAAAAAAGTTGGGTACTAGCAAGAAAAAATGCTCCGATGGAACAAAAAAAGGTAGAATATACTTGGAACAAAGAATTGTCAAGGACGTAAAAGGAGGGGACTAGAAAAAGCTCCTATCTACAAATGTCACAAAAATTTGCTAAAACTCAGAAATTCCCTGAACAAAGAAAAAATGAAAGTAAGTAAATCAAAGAAAAAATCTACCTGTGCCTAAAACTGCAAGATCTGCTAAAAATCAGACTTTTTCTAAGCAACGCAAAAATCGAAGTATATTCTGCGGCCTCTGAAAAAAATAGGTGAACTTTGTCCACCATACAGTGAACGGTTCCAAAATTCTGAGGGGGTTTTAAAATTGGAATATTGGCCTTAAAATAGTGCTATGGCGAAGAAAACACCATTTTTGAACGTTTCTTGTCGAGCTCTATCTATTGGTACCTAGCAAAAAAAACCCAAAAAGAGCAGAAAGATTTAAAAAATTGAATTCTGGAGGTATTGTTGGGTATTTGCGTTTTCTTGTTGGTTATTTTGCCTTGGCGTGTATACTCCCCAAACCCCCTACGTCCAGGTATGGTGTCCAATGCTTAATATAAAGCTTATAAGATAAATCTCAAATCTCGTGTTTGCTAATCACTTGCAATGTTAATTTATTCGATATTGTGGCTAGATAAATATTACAAAAAGTTATATCTCCTATGATTATTTGCGATACCATAACGAAAGACTGTGATTTCTATATAATGCATGCGTCCATTCAGTACTCTTCTGGCGTTTAATCCCACCAGACCACCCGGATTTCATACCTGCCCATGTAAACTGATAATCATTAGGCATAGGAGGTTAGGGGTATGCACCAGTGTTCAATCAGAAACGTCGAAAATTGCCGTTTTTCCAACATATCATAATTACTATTTTTTGACCCAGAAAAATATTGCAACATGGCGCTGCTCAGCTATGGCGATATCTGCTTTTGCAGAGTGAGTGGTTCAGTTATCTAGCCCAACGTTTTATCTTTGTTCGACAGGATGCTGCTTTCTTCTGCAGGCCGCAGAATATACTTTGATTTTTGCGCAGCTTAGAAAGAGTCTGATTTTTAGCAGATCTTGCAGTCTTAGGCACAGGTAGGTTTTTTATTTGATTTACTTACTTTCATTTTTTCTTCGTTCAGGGAATTTCTGAGTTTTAGCAAAATCTGTGACATTTGTAGATAGGAGCTTTTTCTAGTCCCCTCCTTTTACTTCCTTGATAATTATTTGTTCCAAGTATATTCTACCTTTTTTTGTTCCATCGTAGCATTTTTTCTTGCTAGTATAATATATACCCTATGAATATATTTGAGATGTATTATCAGCCTTAGTTGGTTTAAACTACTGCTCCTTTATTTGTATAAGTTGAAGTAAAGCGTGCACTTGATTCAATTATATGTGAGCATTGAAAATGGCTTCTGGACTGTAGACACTTAGAAAGAAAGCGTAGACGAATTATACAGTTTGAGGAAAAGTGTGCAGATTTTCGAAAAAAAGTGCAGAGTTTCGAAAAAAGTGTGCAGACTTTGGAACATTTTTTGCACGTCATAATATAGAACGTGTGCAGAATTCAGGAAAAAGTGTGCAGAATTTGGAAAAAAGTGCGCAGAGTTTCAAAAAGGTGTGCAGTTTCAAAAAAGTGCGCAGAGTTTTGGAAAAATGTGTACAATGTTTAGAAAAATATCTAGAATATTAAAACATATTTTGGGATTATTCAAATGTAATTATCATTCAGCTACCTATAGTATAATAGGGTGGGACGTGTAGTGTAAACGGGTGGCCTGAGTACAGCAATTTTACAGGGCTAAGAGTGACAGACCAGAATGATTTGGTCAAAAACTCTTTTTTCTTTGACATGGTCTATTGAATAATATTAGAAGTAACAATTTGATAATGACACGTGTCCGAAGTAGCAACGCAAGAATAAGCATTTTGATAGTATTATTAAGTCGAGTATTTGGACGTAAATATTGAGTGGCTGTGAAATAATTTATCAGTCGCCTAAGTTTCATAGAATTAGGTATTATTTGCATAACATGCTTGCTACGCAACTGTAAAGGCTTTGTTGACCATAGCATTCATTATTGCAACCCTTCATACATGTAGGAAAATATTGCAGTTTCATGGACCAGAGACATAAAGATTTACTGTTTGGTAGTCTTAAACAGTATACTGCATACAGTAGAAAAAGTCTGTTGAACTCATAAGTGTGCTTGTAAAGTTTTGAGCAAAGTTTGTAAAGTTTGGAATATTTTTTTTGTAAAGTTTCGAACATTTTTTGTGAAGTTTGGAACATTTTCTGTAAAGTTTGGAACAAAATTTGTGAAATTTGGAACAAAGCTTGTAAAAGCCAGAAGAAAGTTATATAAATGTTCAGATATCCAAATTTAGCCATAATTGAAGGGATATATCTGCCCCATATTGCATCCAAAATCTTTGCTTATATTGCTTAAGTTAATAAGGCAAGTTACAGAGGTAAATATAATACGCATGCACTGTTAGGCATCTGAACAGAAATTTGTATTTGTGAGGCTGTGTTATCTACCTTATTGGTTTGGTGAAGCATGATGAAGAGCTAGTCTTGCTCTGAGCACATAAAATTTTGCTTGTTAATTAATAATGAGCATGATTAAGCTAGCCTAAGCACACACAAATGTACCAGAAATACTCATATTGTATATACAATACTATTCAAATTGCACATTTTATTGTGATATATATATATATATATATATATATATATATATATATATATATATATATATATATATATATATATATATATATATATATATATATATATATATATATATATATATATATATATATATATATATATATATATATATATATATATATATATATATATATATATATATATATATATATATATATATATATATATATATATATATATATATATATATATATATATATACATATATATAACCAAGATAATTAAAGAAATTGTTGGTTTAAAACAGTAGGAAACGCGTAAGTTGACTTTAAACAGACTAAATATAGGTACACTAGCATGCCCGTAACGATTGTGTGCACTAATCAATTGGCCCCTGCTTTGCTATAACAAAATAAAACAACTTTAAATACAATACCACTTAATTTTCTATCAATCAGGATACGAAGCTAGTCAGCGTTGCTACCTGCCAGCAATTTAAAAAGAAGTAAAGATTATAGATATCATTTATACACTCTTGTCTGAAACTTTGAAAATTATTTAAAAAGATACTTCTTTAGAGGTCACAGAATAAACTTCGATTTTTTGCGTTGCTTAGAGAAAATGTGATTTTTAGCAGATTTTGCGACTTTAGGTAGCTTTTTCCTAGTCCCCTCCTTTTACATCCTTAATAATCCACAATTCAAAGCATATTCATCTTTTTTGTTCAATTGGAGCATTTTTCTTTGCTAGTACCCTACTTTTAATTAGCATGATTTGAGTACCTACATCAGTCAGTAAACACATACAGTAACATGCCACAATAATGACAGCATTCCGAGAACGCGGAAAATAATATTTCTTCTTAACATTAGCATTGTCGTTTTTAAACAAGACAACCTTACACTATTTAAACAGATCAACGTTTTTCAGCATAAACTTTACGCAAATATCAAGTGTAAGGAACACTGACGCTCAGATTTGGAAGTAAAATAAATTTGTGGTATAAAGTACATATTAACAACAAATAATAGTGCAAACTTTACACAACTTCTGGGTGTATAGAAAACTAACAGTCAGATTCCCAATTCTGATTTTACGTAGAACATTTTGAAAAAAATTAAGCTTCCGCAAGGCTCTAGAACTAAAGTTAATATGCAAAGTAAACTTAACACAACCACAGAGTGTAAAGAGGATTTTAGTCGGATTCGCAATTATAATATTACTCTGATATTATGATTAAGATATATGAAAGAATTGAGTCTCCACAATAACCCGAGAACAAATAAATATCAGTTGTAAACTACTTCACACCACTGTTGAGTGTAAGTAAAACGCGCTCAACTGGCGTCTCACATTTGATTGCTGGTACATTTTTAGAATTTAGAAAGAATCAACCTTCTGCAAGGCTCTAGAAGTAAAGTTAATATGCAGTGTAAACTTTACACAACCACAAAGTTTAAAGAAATATCAATCGGATTCGTAATTCTGATATTACTCTGATACTACGATAAACATTTATGAAAAAATTAAGTCTCCACAATAGCCTGAAGACAAATAAATATCAGATGTGAACCACTTTAAACCACTGTTTGAGTGCAAAACAAACCGGCGTATCACGTTTGTTTTCTGGTTCATTTTTAGACTTGAGATTATATCCAGACTCATTACCCAGAACTTGGCAGAAAAAACAAGACAGAAATACGTTTAACTCCCCCATTTTTTGACTTTACACCTCCCGAAAAAGCTAAACATTGATGTAAACAAACTCAATTCGCTGTGACGCGTACCCTTTTGGAAGTTCTTTCGACATTACCTTTCGCTAAATCCTTCTTTCATGTAATTTTTAATTGCATTCTACGGTAGTAATTAGCTAATAAATATTATTTTATTATAATATCTATAGATCAAAATTTTTTTCTCTTTTAATGCAAAATTTCTCGATCTGTGATCGTTTTAGTGTAAAGGATTCCAGACGAAAAAAGAAGTTTCTTCAGCTACACTGCTAAGTAAGCGAAACATGTTGATTATGCTTAAAATGTGCCCATCTAAGCATTACACATCCTAGTTTATTTTGCTTCTATACGAGCACACCCAATATTCTATTATTAGCAGAAGTGTAAAGTTCACACTGAGAAGCACTTTTCCGCCCAGAGCAATGGGTATGGTAATTTTTTAAATGATCTCCGTATCATCAGAATAACAAATCTAACCTTTAAAAATTTCTACAGCTGAAGGTTGCTGAGCTGTGAAGAGGTGAACTTTGATTTATGCACATATTTGCTAATGCCTATATTTAAGTCCGTATTGCATATTTATTGATTAGTTTTTTATTCTAAAGATTTTTGACTCATCTTTAATCATTTTTATTCACAAACATGCGTTGGTTTACACACTGATGTCTTTCTTGCCTCATGCCTGGCTTTTGCTTGCTGGTTTTGTCGATGCAGGATTTAACTTTATTTGGGTTAATAACGTCATTGACCTAAATTGCAATTTAATAAATTTTCTGACTACCGTTGTTATCTTTCTTTCAATGTCAACGCTTGATATTGAAGCTATAAACTGTTGAAGAAAGAGTTAAACTGTTGCTGTTAAGCTTTGCGTATGCAAGCTCTGGATTTAACTTTCCGCGAGCATTTCTGATTTGAAATACATTAGGAAAATATTTACGCTAATTATTAAATCGATCCAAATCCAACGGGACTCTCACGTAGGTTTTTCCACTGTTTAAGGTTAGTTAAAGTGCCTCTTGTGCAATGACAATGCAGTGTTTAGGACAAAATCATGCTAGCAAGAAAAAACGCAGTTCCAACTGAAATGTCAATTTTGACGATTTACGGCCCCATCGGCCATTAAGTATGTAAATGACGCAGACGTTGAAAGCATCTTCGACCTGCATATCAATAAATCAAGGAGTGTAGCATACATGGCTAATTGTGCAGCATGCATGGTTTATCGTTACCTCTACATATGTACATATGTACACAGGTTATAAAGTTTATTCGATAGTAGGTATATATCTTTGTCATACAATTAACTGCGGGGTTTGATGGGATCCCTCACCCAAGATCGGACGTCCACCAGTAGTAAGGCTGGCCCATCTGGCTGTACAATGGTTAAGCATATAGCCGTGCTTAAGCATACAGCCGTGCTTAAGCATACAGCCATGCTTAAGCATATAGCACACGTTTAAACATAGACTCTGCCTATAAGGCGCTTCGAGCCTTTCATAGGCCCGTACTACACATAACCCTAAAACATATAGCCCTATAGAGCCGAACGAGAAGGCCAACCCGTGAATCATAAGCACAAAACGCCACACTAGAAGGACAACCCTCTAAACTTTTACTTCAAAGCGATAAACTATTTCTCTTGAAACTATTTTGAGCTGCACTGTGGGCGACATAAGACCACACCTGGCGTGGGTTTGTGGGGTATGCACCCCCCAGAAACCAAAATACCCCCCCCCAGAAATCAAAATACCCCCCCCCCCCAGAATTCAATTTTTGAAAATTTTTTTCGTTTTTTCCCGCAATTTTTTGATGCCAATGGATAGTGCTTGATGAGAAAGCGTCGAAAAATGGTGTTTTTATCGCCATACCACCATTTTTAAGGCCATTTTTCGACCTTCAAAAAAATCTTGCACCCCCCAGAATTTTCTTGCTGCCCACGTATGCATAAGACTGGCGTCTAGCTAAGTTCTTGTAGGGCAAAACATGTTATTCAAGCTATACAGTTTTATTATTACTAAGCATTGCTCTTGAAACTATTTTGAGCTGCACGTGGGCGACATAAGACTGGCGTCTAAATGTTACTAAAACGAGCTTCAAGCTCATTTATCATTCATTTTCAATGCATCGAGATCATTTTTATTCATAGTTTCATAGGCGCAAAGCGATTTTAACTTGTTATTCATTTTCAACTTGAGTGGAATCATTTCATTTCTGCTCATCCATATAGTTTCATGTGTATCATCAGATAAAATTTAAGGTGTGTCATTTCCATCTGGTTAAACAAAATGCGCGCCCATTTTCTAATTTAAACTACTTTACGAGTATAAAAGCATGAAAAGCCGTGCTTAAGCATATAGCAGTGCTTAAGCATATAGCACACGTTTAAACATAGACTCTGTCTAGAAGGCGCTTCGAGCCTTTCATAGGCCCGTACTACGCATAACCCTAAAACATATAGCCCCATAGAGCCGAACGAGAAGGCCAACCCGTGAATCATAAGCTCAAAACGCCACACTACTAGAGGGACAACCGATAAAAATTCCTACACCACAATCTATTAGTACGACGCATAAAACATCATAAAACGGGTTAAACGCTTAAACATTGAAACTCTGCCCTGTAGGCACGAAGCACCAAATTTCGGGTAAAAATTCTTTAGAGTAGTGTACTGATTATATTCTGAGCATTTTTATTCGATTTGGATAGTCTAGCAGAGCACTGCTAGACTCTTCAACAGATGTGACAACTTCATTATTGTCTTCTCGTTTCATCTGCTCATCCTCAAATAGATCGGCATTTTTGCGAATCAATTTTTTAAACATGTATTTTCGACTGGCCCAAGCTGTCTCATTAGCTTCCTTTTTTCCAAATTTTAATTCATACCGGTAAAAATTATTAGCGTTTTCTATTTCTTCCCTTAATTCGCTTTCATTTAGAGCATCTAGGAGTGAGTCATAAAAATCATAGAGAATATGGATTTTATCAACAAAACTGCTGTAAAATGGCTCGGTTTGGAGGTCTTGTATACTGTTCGGAAAATCTTCAAAATCTGAAAGCACGGATTTTACTAAAAAGCGCCAAAACGGGTTAGTCCAACCACTTTCGATTACAGTCTCATTTGAGCTGCTTTCAGAATCTGAAGAATTTCCATTGTTACTGCCTTCACTACTATCATCATCTGTCATTTGTTCAGACTCTGATGTATCATTCCTCTTTTGTGATATCCCATGCATGAGGTATTTGTGTCTATTTAAAGTAAAATTATTAAGTAATTGCTTACCGCAGATTTCACAGATTTTATTCATTTTGTCAACTATTCAAGATGTGGCATTCCTTAAATAAACTTTATTGCACATGTGATTCGCATTTACATCACATTCTTGACGTAGAAGCGCACATTCTTCACAATATTGGTCACTACCGTCACTTCATTCAATTCTATAGCCTAGCAAGCATTTTCTTCATATGCATAACGTTAAGCCTGGTTCTGAAGTGAAAATTATCGCTGACAAAGTGCTCCAATTTTTGACAATATCTCCAAGAATCTCAATTTTGTCGGAAATATCGTCAATACAACCTCACGCAGAAAGGTGGTTTGCTAGTCAGTTGTTAGCTGATGCAACTACAAATAGGTGATTCTTATGAAACGCGCCCAATTTTCAGAGGAATGTGACGATGTGATGGTTTTTGTGCAGAATGAGAGCCTCACATTCTGCACAAAAACCATCACATCGTCACATTCCTCTGAAAATGTATACCAGGAGGTTCATACCTTCTCGCCCTTGGCGACTGATAAGTTAAAAGCAAACGCGCCCAATTTTCAGAGGAATGTGACGATGTGATGCTTTTTGTGCAGAATGTGAGGATTTTGTGACGTCATTTTGCAAAATGAGGTGCACAAAATCCTCACATTCTGCACAAAAAGCATCACATCGTCACATTCCTCTGAAAATTGGGCGCGTTTGCTTTTAACTTATCAGTCGCCAAGGGCGAGAAGGTATGAACCTCCTGGTATACATTTTCAGAGGAATGTGACGATGTGATGGTTTTTGTGCAGAATGTGAGGTCTCACAGTCTGCACAAAAACCATCACATCGTCACATTCCTCTGAAAATTGGGCGCGTTTCATAAGAATCACCTATTTGTAGTTGCATCAGCTAACAACTGACTAGCAAACCACCTTTCTGCGTGAGGTTGTATTGACGATATTTCCGACAAAATTGAGATTCTTGGAGATATTGTCAAAAATTGGAGCACTTTGTCAGCGATAATTTTCACTTCAGAACCAGGCTTAACGTTATGCATATGAAGAAAATGCTTGCTAGGCTATAGAATTGAATGAAGTGACGGTAGTGACCAATATTGTGAAGAATGTGCGCTTCTACGTCAAGAATGTGATGTAAATGCGAATCACATGTGCAATAAAGTTTATTTAAGGAATGCCACATCTTGAATAGTTGACAAAATGAATAAAATCTGTGAAATCTGCGGTAAGCAATTACTTAATAATTTTACTTTAAATAGACACAAATACCTCATGCATGGGATATCACAAAAGAGGAATGATACATCAGAGTCTGAACAAATGACAGATGATGATAGTAGTGAAGGCAGTAACAATGGAAATTCTTCAGATTCTGAAAGCAGCTCAAATGAGACTGTAATCGAAAGTGGTTGGACTAACCCGTTTTGGCGCTTTTTAGTAAAATCCGTGCTTTCAGATTTTGAAGATTTTCCGAACAGTATACAAGACCTCCAAACCGAGCCATTTTACAGCAGTTTTGTTGATAAAATCCATATTCTCTATGATTTTTATGACTCACTCCTAGATGCTCTAAATGAAAGCGAATTAAGGGAAGAAATAGAAAACGCTAATAATTTTTACCGGTATGAATTAAAATTTGGAAAAAGGAAGCTAATGAGACAGCTTGGGCCAGTCGAAAATACATGTTTAAAAAATTGATTCGCAAAAATGCCGATCTATTTGAGGATGAGCAGATGAAACGAGAAGACAATAATGAAGTTGTCACATCTGTTGAAGAGTCTAGCAGTGCTCTGCTAGACTATCCAAATCGAATAAAAATGCTCAGAATATAATCAGTACACTACTCTAAAGAATTTTTACCCGAAATTTGGTGCTTCGTGCCTACAGGGCAGAGTTTCAATGTTTAAGCGTTTAACCCGTTTTATGATGTTTTATGCGTCGTACTAATAGATTGTGGTGTAGGAATTTTTATCGGTTGTCCCTCTAGTAGTGTGGCGTTTTGAGCTTATGATTCACGGGTTGGCCTTCTCGTTCGGCTCTATGGGGCTATATGTTTTAGGGTTATGCGTAGTATGGGCCTATGAAAGGCTCGAAGCGCCTTCTAGACAGAGTCTCTATGTTTAAGCGTGTGCTATATGCTTAAGCACTGCTATATGCTTAAGCACGGCTTTTCATGCTTTTATACTCGCAAAAGTAGCTTAAATTAGAAAATGGGCGCGCATTTTGTTTAACCAGATGGAAATGAACACCTTAAATTTTATCTGATGATACACATGAAACTATATGGATGAGCAAGAAATGAAATGATTTCATTCCAAGTTGAAATGAATAACAAGTTAAAATCGCTTTGCGCCTATGAACTATGAATAAAAATGATCTCGATGCATTGAAAATGAATGATAAATGAGCTTGAAGCTCGTTTTAGTAACATTTAGACGCCAGTCTTATGCCGCCCACAGTGCAGCTCAAAATAGTTTCAAGAGCAATGCTTAGTAATAATAAAACTGTATAGCTTGAATAACATGTTTTGCTCCTACAAGAACTTCGCTAGGCGAAGCTTATCGTCGAAAAAGCTAGACGCCAGTCTTATGTCGCCCACAGTGCAGCTCAAAATAGTTTCAAGAGCAATGCTTAGTAATAATAAAACTGTATAACTTGAATAACATGTTTTGCCCTACAAGAACTTAGCTAGACGCCAGTCTGATGTCGCCCACAGTGCAGCTCAAAATAGTTTCAAGAGAAATAGTTTATCGCTTTGAAGTAAAAGTTTAGAGGGTTGTCCCTCTAGTGTGGCGTTTTGTGCTTATGATTCACGGGTTGGCCTTCTCGTTCGGCTCTATGGGGCTATATGTTTTAGGGTTATGCGTAGTACGGGCCTATGAAAGGCTCGAAGCGCCTTATAGGCAGAGTCTCTATGTTTAAACGTGTGCTATATGCTTAAGCACTGGCTGTATGCTTAAGCACGTGCTGTATGCTTAACCATTGTACAGCCAGATGGGCCAGGCCTTACTACTTCCACCCATCCATTCCAAGTCAGAAAATTCTGAACCACAACCCCCAATTTTTGGAAAAACTTGAGATTTTTTGGCCAATTTCAGGTGTCTTTTGGCCGTTTTGGCCAAAAATTTTTTCAAAAGAAAACTACTCCTTTCATTTCGAAAAGCGGTCTCCATCATTCAGCCCTCTGAATGCCGTTCGTCTTGAAACGTTTACATATGTAAGCAGCCTAAAAATGACTTCAATTTACGGTCTTTTTCATAGCAATTTATTAGTAGCCACATTAGACTAGAATGTCTCACCCAAAATAATAGACCTTAAAAACTTTTGTGAACTTTTATGCGATTTCCCCATCTGAATTTGAAAACTCTCACAAATTACTGTAGGACCACAGAACAGCATTTTTCGGACCTTTTTTGGCTATTTCAATCTAAACTCAGATTTTTTTGTGTTTCTTCAACTGGTTTAGCTGCATACCTCTCGATAAGTTGTCGAGCACAGTCATGCTCAAGTTGCAAAGCCTATTTCATTTAACTTTTCGGTTTTTTTAAAAATTTTCCCGCAAGAATCAGGCTACAAAAGCGGTTTAAAATGTTGATGCAGCAATGCGGAATGGCATACGTATCCATATGCCACGTTATACTGTTGAGTACAATGTTTACCGCATTAGTTTAAAACAGTTTTTGATCACTTCAAAGTTTTTCAAAAACCCCAAAGCTTAATGAAACAGACTATAGTTTTATTCCGATAAAATTGCTATACATATGCAGTTTGCGTCATTCCAAACAGCATATTTGCGCTTGTCGGCTCAAAAATGTATGTTTGTATGTTTATAGCTTCGTCATTTATGGCAGCAGAGCGGCTATAGCTAGCAGAGCGGCTTATAATTGTTTTTAATTGGTTTTTTTGATGTTTGTATATCCAAAACATGTGGCGCATCTGACAAAGTGCAAAGCCTACATATACATAAACTCTGAAATGCTCTGCTACAGTAATGTGCCTTTAAGCGAAAATGGGCCGGAACTATATATGTATACATACTGTAAAGTGTTTTCTTTTGTTATTTTTAGCGTTAGCGTACCTAGTATAATGGAATGGAACCCACAATGACTTAATCTGAATCATACAAAGGTGTAAACCAGTGCTACAATTTTTAAATTTCGCTTAAATCCGTTCTATCTCAGTCAGTTTAAACAGGAAAAAGAGATTTTTGCTCGCTGACGCCTGAGCATATCCGTCGATATCATCATGTCTTCATGCATTCATCTTAAACTGTACAATGTCACGGCTAACGCTCCTTGGACACTTTACAATTTAGCATAGTTAAACTCACTTTTATCGAAACTCAATGGCGAAAGATATGTTTATGCGATGCGATAATGCATCCCTGAGGAACCTAGTGTAAGGAAACCTGCAAAGCAGCTCTGGGATTACTTGCTTATATGTATATATATGTACTTTGCAACAGAAATGCATCTTCCGTCTGAGTATCAAGTAATCTGCCCAGAGCGTACGGTAGACTTAATAAAAACAGGCCAAGAAATGTGAACGACGAAGGGCACGTACGCATAAATAAATAAATAATCAATCGCGCACGTATCGCATCATTTCTTCCCCTCAACTGAGTAATCTATGTACCTACCTATCTTCGATTCGTAGGCCTGGTCCATTTCAACTATTGCTCGGATTTTTGGGATGCTGAAGGGGTTGAGCGAATATCGTGATTCGCCCTCAGCCATCGTTTTGATCCTGAAATTTCTTATTATCTAAAAAGCATTTTATATTATATGAATGTCGATAAATAAATTTTACGAAAATTTCATCTCGCCGCCCGAAGCTCCTACTTACTCGCCGAACGACGAGGAATTTAAGGATCCGTTGGCCTATATCGCTAAAATAAAGCCATGCGCTGAAAAATATGGCGCCGTGAAAATAAAACCACCGCCAGTAAGCTGTAAAACACATTTAGAAATTTAGTTACAGCGTGCAGAGTTGAAGTTAAACTTTAGGGATGGAATCCGCCATTCGCGATAAATACGAAAACTTTCGTTTCACGCCTCGATTGCAAAAGCTAAACGAATTGACGCGCTGAATCGAATACGCATCAATTTCGCGGATTCGTTGGTCAAGTTTTGGAACATGCAAGGAATTCAAATGAAAATTCCGGCGGTGGATCAAAAATTGATTGATCTCTTTCAACTTAGAAAAGTACTTATGCGCGCATGCCCGCATATTCCTGATCATTCTTTTTCGCCTTCAATCACATTTTGTTCTGCAGCGTAAACTAGCACATACACAAATTCATCAAGTTTTTTAGTTACTGGGTCCCTCATTTAACTGTCATTTTTTATATTGGAGAGAACATGTGACATGGTACAATTTAGGCTTAGGCGCTTAGGCGTACGTACATATCTTGTACATGTAATGCACAATGTGTAAAGATATGGCAATGCAGTAGTACGCTCGTGCGGATCCTCAATCAGCTATTGATCTTACTCCAGAGCTTTATATAAGATTGGCTCTCCGCAAAATTTCTAATATATTTTAGTTATTTCCGTGCTTTCCGATTTAGTCAGAAAGGAGAGATATTTTTCAACTGTTAATGATGAATTATGCGATTTCCTAGGTTTCAGATAAAAAAATGAACGTTTTTTTATCGTCATTCGAAAATGTCCTTCCCAATTTCGATCAGTCGATCCAAAGTTGAAAACTTGTACATGTATGATAGTCTTAAGCCAGCACTAAAATAAGCCAGACAGCTAAGCTAAAATAGCATGTGTGCGCATCACGTCCCTTTCGACCAGTGCTGCCAACTCAAAAATTAAAAAATGGCGAAGTCCTGTACAAAGTATAATCTTTGCCCAACTGTCCAAAATCGGCATTATATTCGCCGGTTTCCGGCGAAGTTGGCAACGCTGCTTTCGACAGACACTGCACAGTGCCTAAATTATTGTTTGTTTCCCATGAGATTTCTAGGTATAGCCATAAGAATTTGACAGATACAAGGCAAATGTTTTTAATGCTTTGTAATCTGCTTTTGGCATTATTTGCAAAGTCGGCCAGTATGTTACTGACACTAGGCTATTAATTCATTAAGAATTTGCTAAGATACTTCACATAATACTAATCAGCATAATATGTATCGGAAATCTCTTTTTCTATAAAAAAACGAAGGAATATGTTATAAGGTTCTGTCTCAGTTCTATTGTTTAGAAATGAAGACATGTAGGAGGTCGAAATTTTGTCTGGGGGAGAAGCCGGCCGTTTTTAGTGAAGGTTGTGGAGGGGGAAAATGGCAAAAATCGTTTAAAAACAAAAGCTGTCCAAAAAAGGGGTTCAATAACTTCTGAGCTTGGGCGCATGGCGGGACGATCAACTTCGGATTGGGTTCCCCCTCTTGCTACATGTATATATGCGCAGGTAAACTTCTTAGCCGAATGAAATAAACATGCTTAACAAATCTCTATGGGATGTTGAAAAACAGGTAATTATTATATTCACTTCATTTTTATGGACAAGATTAAACTAATAAGCCATTTCAAGCTGTTTTCAAATTCATATAATACCTTAATTTTTTATCCAATGAACGAGGCAGGTAAAATTAGTGTAAAAAGCTGTTTGATGGCATTGATTTTTCTAGATTTTCTTTGGAATACGGTTCTTTATTTTTAGAGAAGAACATATCGATCTTTTCTTCTATAATACATATAAGAGGGGGATGGGGACGGGGAGTTTGGGGGTATGCACTCCCAAAAGGTCGAATACCCCTCCAGAAACCAAAATGCCCCCCCCAGAATTCAATTATTGAAATTTGTTTTTGGCAATTTTTTGATGCTAATGGGTAGTGTTCGATGAGAAACGTTGAAAACTGGTGTTTTTTCGCCATACCTCCATTTTGAAGGGCATTTTTTGACCTTTAAAAAATCTTTCAACTCCCTCTCCCAGAATTTTGTTGCTGCCTACGTATGGTCCTTCCATCCACCAAAGCCAGAAAAATTCTTGATCTCATCAATTTTTGGACCAAAAATCGAATTTTTTGACAGTTTCTAAGTGTTTTTTGTCAAAAAGTGGAGGTCATCTACTACCTCTTCCCCTAAAACTAGCCGGAGACCATACATGATCTGGGGGGTTCACCACACATCGGCGTGGGGTTTGGGGGTATGCACTCCCCAGAAGTTGAAATACCCCTCTCCCAGAAATCAAAATAACCCCCCCCCCCCTACAGAAAATTTTTTTTTGCTTTTTTAGCAATTTTTTGATGCCGTTGGATAGCGCTCGATGAGAAACGTCTAAAAATGGTGGTCTTTTTTTCGCCATACGACCACTTTTAAGACCATTTTTGACCTTTAAAAATTTTTTCACCCCCTCCAGAAATTTTTTGTACCCCCCCCCAGAATTTTGGTGCTGCCCACATATGGGGTTCGCCCTCCCCCCAAATTGGCGATTGTTTTTTGAAAAGTTCCCAAAAATTATCTAAAAATTTGTAGAAAAGATGCTTTTTTCGGCGTTTTTAGCTATCTATTTGCTCAAAAGTGCCAAATTTTTCGGCGCTCAGCGCCATTACACTCATGTTTTGGCTATGTTTTGTCCAATTTGTTTCGATTTTTCTGAATCGTCAGAAACGCTGGTAGATGATGTTTTTTACGCATACCATAGTTTCCCAAGGTCCAGAGTTGAGGGAGGGGTGAAATCCCAAAATGGTGGACCAGTAAATCAAGTGGTGTATTATTATTAGCCGACATCATTTTTTGTACGAGCTTCTTTGTGCATGTACAAAGATCTCAGATCTCCGAAAAGGTCTTCGAATGAGCGAACAAATTTTTGTTGACATATTATATAAATATTTTTTTGAACATACACGTTTTTACATACTACCAGTGTGTGACCTGCGACTGGCATGCAGTCCTAAACAGTGTTTTTTTTGTACAAGGTACCTTTGTACATGTACAAAGATGGTACCCAAAAGTCCTTGTACATTTTGTACATGCAAATTTTTTGTGTACTTTAATATGGTGCAGCAGCGATTTTAGTGTGGTGAAATAGGGTTTTTCTTCCGTTGGTTGTGTATTTTAGCTAATTTCTTGGTTTCTGAATATTTGACATTTTTCCATTCTAAATGCAAGTTCTACCTTTTAATAATAATAAATAATAATATTTTATTAGCAATTACTGCCGTAGAAAATGCAATAGGAATTACATGAAAAAGGATATAATAAAAGATGTCGAAGGAACGAAAGAACGTTTATCAGTATAGCATAGTAATGGCTGAGACGTACAGGCGGATCGCGCTCACGTACGCCCCTTTAGAAACTCATCTAAACAAAGTCTAGAAATCAAACCCTTAAACCGTTTAAAAGATTTACAATCAACAATACTTTGGGGCAGAGTATTCCAGATTCTAGCCGTCCTGTTTGCAAAGTCGTTTTTCCTACAGTCCAAATGAAATTTGTGGATATGAAGCTTTATATCACTTACCGATCTGGTACCCCATTCGGGTGCGAGTTTGAAAAAGTCTTCAAAGGAAAGTAACTGTCTCTTGATTATTTTGAAAGCAAAAGTGAGATCAAAATGAATACGCCGAGTTTCGAGTCTTTCAAGATTCAACAAACCCAATAATTTAATGATAGGACAGACAAGTATCTGATTTCGCCGCTAGGCGCTTAAAATTTTTGAAAATCTTACACCTTTTTACGGTTTTTGTCTTCCCAAAAAAATTTTGTAAATGTACATAGACGATCCTTAAAAGTCTTTTGTACATCTAGAAAAATCTTTGCCGAATACAAAAAACGTGGTCCTAAATGTGATAATTTGGCTAGAAGTTTTTGATAATATTAGTTCGCGAAATTTTTATGAGCTTTTGATGGAATTTGCACATAAAACTCGATTGAGAAAGCTAAAACAACTTGTACTACAAAATCGGAAATATTTTAGAAATTGTAATATGCCAATTAAATCTTGTAATAAGCACCACTGCGCTTATAAATCCTATGCAACACCAAGACAAATTAGTCAATTTTATCTTTGAACGGCAAAAAAGTGCAAAGTTTATTAAATAGTACTTATTTTTGCATAAAATTTTTAAAAACAGTAGAAATAGATACAAAAGATATTTGAATCTGCATAAAGATGCCCAGATTACGCAAAGATTGATTTTGGCGTGTTTAATGCCCCTGCTTGAATCTAAATACTGCATATTGGCGATATTTTGCGCGAAGCACCGAAAATTTTTTGAAATTTCCTAAAAAATATGAGAAAAAAACGCTAAAATTAATATCACTTTGCCCCAGAAAGTATTTTAACATTTTATAAAAATGGCTCCAAAAATAAATGAACGAGCCGAAATCGATTTTTGGCCAAAACCTGCATTTTTTGGCCATTTTTAGGTGCTGTTTTTGCGATTTTCGGTCAAAAATTGGTTGTCATTTACCCCTCTCCCCTAAAAATGGCCGAAAACCATACGTGTAACATGGGGCTTTAGAGGATTCCACACCTAGGCGTGGACGTCCTTCCCACACCCCCCTTAACGTCAGAAAATTTTGCCCCACCCTTTCCCCTTTTTTGGCGAAAACTTGTGCTTTTTGGCTATTTTTAAGCGTTTTTGCACATTTTTGGCCAAAAATCGGAGCAGCTTACACCCCCTGAAAATGGCTGAGAAATATACGTGTAACTGGGAGTTTTGGCCATCCCCATCCATGGTTTTTAAGCCCCGAACCCCTTCCAAAACTTTCGCTTTTTTGGCTATTTTTAGGTGTTTTTGCCATTTTTGACCTAAAATTGGAGTTGCTAACGCCCTCCTTATAAAAATGGCCAGGGACCATACGTGGGCAGCAAGAAAATTCTGGGGGGGGGGGGTGCAAGATTTTTTTTTGAAGGTCGAAAAATGGCCTTAAAAATGGTGTTATGGCGATAAAAACACCATTTTTCGACGTTTCTCATCAAGCACTATCCATTGGCATCAAAAAATTGCGAAAAAAACGAAAAAAATTTTCAAAAATTGAATTCTGGGGGGGGGGTATTTTGATTTCTGGGGGGGGGGAATATTTTGGTTTCTGGGGGTGCATACCCCCAAACCCCCCACGCCCAGGTGTGCCAGGGACCCCTACTCGAAATTTCCAGCCATTACATGTATGTCGAGGACCCCGCTCCTAAAATTTTGGGATCTAGTATACAATTTACCCACCACCGTTTTTTAAGCCGATTCAAATTAGCTACAGTGACCAAACTTTACACAAAAATTATCAAACGCGTTCTGACTCGCATCAATAAAAATAGTGCTGGTCACTGTAGCTTATTCGAATCTACAGTGTTGGTCACTGTAGCTTATTTGAATCGGCTAAAAAACGGTGGCGGGTAAATTGTATACTAGATCCAAATTTTGAGCTGTTACATGCACGTTTTATAGTGAAGGTTTGTCTATTTACTCTTGCTTACATTTAAAAATACTGTATCACTTCGTGAAATCTCTAATAGTTAGGTGCATTTTTGCCATACTAAAAATTAAGTTAAAAAAATTCAGAAGGTTTTCACCACAAATCGTCTGACAGTGACTTGAGTCTTCGACCCTAATGGCGGGTAATACCCACACATGGGCATGGGGGGTTTGGGGTATGCACCCCCAGAAGTTGAAATACCCCCCATAATTCAAATTTTGAAATTCTTTTTTGATTTTTTAGCGATTTTTTGATGCCATTGGATAGTGCTCGATGAGAAACGTCGAAAAATGGTGTATTTTGCCATACGACCACTTTTAAGACCATTTTTTGACCTTTGAAAATTTTTTTCACCCCCCCCCCCCCAGAATTTCGGTGCTACCCACCTATGGTAATACCCCCATACCCCCACGGGAATGTGTGGTCTTCACCAAAAATTGCCTGACAGTGACTTGAGTCTTGGACCCTGAGGGGGGTAATACCCCCCTCACCCCCCACCCCTATGGGAATGTGTGACGCGTACCTACCATTTTTGGACCCATAAAAGGCGCTTTATAAATTCATCTCACCCCCCAATTCCCCATGCTGTGCATGTATGCCGGATACCTCAACCAAAATTTCGAGCTGTTACATGTATGCCTCTAGCCCCTTCATGTTGAGATCCTTTTTCTTACAAGTAACGGCGTATATTTTTTGGACCTGGCTTATCGGTCATTTTCGAGGGTTGTTGGGAGGGCTTTAATAATCTGCAACTTTCGGCCAAAAATGGTGGGGGAGCAAAGATCTTAGACATGTGGGATGTAGAAACGACATACGTCCGACTTTAGGTGGTAGGAACCCTCATCCACATGTTATATGTATATACGCCTGCATGCTTCCCCCTAATTTTGAGCATATGCCTTGTTGTTAAGTCATTTGTACATGTTTTTTTGTCATTTTTTACATGTTTTTTGTCTTCCGAATGGATGATAACTAACGCTCAATTTCGAGTGGCCGTGTGCGTGTATTTTATTGCTGATAATTTTTTGATTTCGCTGAAGATATGATAGTTGAAATTCAAAATTATAATCAGAACATGTTAAAATTGAATAGAAATGCCAAACGTAGTTTCGTACTAAAAATCGAGAAATACGATTTTTTCTCATTAACAACTAACCTATTGATCATTTTACACCGGCAATATAAACTCTCATTTACGGAAAAACTATGAAGAACATGGTCAACAAATTATATGGGCTGTTTTGTTTATCATTGCTTTTTTGGTCATTAATGTTAAAAGGCATACGACCATTTACCCCCTGCCCGTGACTGGCCAACTATCCCCCGCGCAAAATTGTGAGCCTTTATATGCGCGCTATTTATCCCATTCTTGTGCTCCTCTAAGTGTTTGGTGGTACTATTTACCTCACAGAAGTTATTTATTCTCATCACTCCTTCAAATTTTCGGCAACTTTTTAGCAAAAAGTCAGAACGGTATCTGTCTTATACGAATGGCGTAGTGTTATCTGTAATTTTAGCTATATGAATATATCTGCTCAAAATTTTAACTGGAGTCGGCCTTATTGAGGTGTGTATTAATGATCAACTGTTTTTGGCCAAGAAAAGCCAAAAAGCGCTTTGAAATGGTCTAAACTTGATGTTTCTGCCGTATGTCGTTATATGCATATAGAATCTCGGCATTTGTGGGATGCGGCGTGCCCCATCCCACCGCTTCACGTATGGATAAAAGTGACTGTTCAAAATTTAGGAAGGGGGCAAATGACTTATTTTGGGGGGGGGGTAGAGGACCTATAATTTTTCATCAAATATGACAAAAAGATATAAAAGTGACCCAAGATCGCAATTGTTCTGGCGTCAATGGAAAAATCAGAATCTCGATTTTTGAGGGATTCGCAAATGATGAACTCTGATTGGGGGGCCCCTTTCCCCCGCTACATGTAAGAATATATGACATCCGATTTCTAGACCGTCCAAGAATACGGTGGTTTCGATGTATGTTGCGTGGAACGTCGATGGACCGAAGTAGCCAAACGACTGGGCTACAAAGCGCAACGGAACCACGTGATTCGGGATCATTACGAAAAGATTATAGCACCCTACGATTTACACGAAAGTGGTTTGGCAGCCGAGCACGCAGTGAGTCATCACTCAGAAACGAACAATTTTATTAACTTTGAAAATTTGGAAGGTTTAAATATCTCGACATACACCAAAAATGTAAAGCCATTTATCACCTGCCCGCCTACTTCGAAAATGCTGACCGTTCCAACCTTAAATTTTAGGCTGTATGCTTAAAATTGGAGAGTCTTGAAGGGACATTGAGGATTTCTGGGGATATAGAAGAGCCCATCCGATGTCGGTCGTCCCCCACCCTCTCAAAGTCGGAAAAATTTGTCCATCAGCTCCCCCGTTTTTTGGCCATTTTTAGGTGGTTTTTTTAATTTTTGGCTTCAAATTGCTGTTCATATACCCCCCATCACCTGAAAATGACTAAGGAGTCCGTCCCGAAATTCCGAATTGCTACATGTTTGTAGTAAAGTAACGTACATCATACATACGTATGACAGGTGTATGCGGGCAGAGTCCCCAAGCAAATTTATTATTTCAAAATCTCAAACTTTTTTGAGCCCATCCTTTTGAGAGCCTTGGGAAAACTTGGGTTTTTGTTGTTTCTGATGTTTCTGCTTATTATTTTATAAAACGATTGGACTTAAACCATCTTCCAAGCAACTAGTCATTTCCACTCGAAATTTTATAATAAATTTGAAAAAAAAACAGGAGGGGAAAACAAACATAATTAGGAATAAGTTATCGCTCTAAATTTGAAAGGAGTATAACCTCAACCCTAGTGATGACGGAGAGGATGTATTTATAAAGTCTAATTAATCACTAGATAATCCTGAATATGCGTAGCCCTATACTGTTCTGTGATTTTTCAAAAAAATATGTCCACAAAATAGTTCGTAGTCTTTGTGCTGAAAAAATTTAATTTTTCATTGTCACGTAGTCTTTTGGAAGAATTAGTCATTAAATTTTTGAAATAATTGGGATTTTTTCTGTATTTTTAAACACAATTTTTCGGAAAAATTTCGAAAATTTAGATCATGGCTTCTCTAGAAGTGAACTATATTGAGCCGTTTACCGCACAAGCATACACGTACCGGGATGGAGGGATCCTCCCTCACCGAAAGATTGTCGTCCCCAAGCTTCTCTCTCTCCCGAAGCCACAAAATGTTTGACACCCCCTCCCCCATTTAGGTGCACAAAATAAGGGTCGGCGGGGGTGGGGGTAAAATCTCAGAAATCTTAAACAGTAAACTTAACGTTCACGATTTTTTGCCGTTTACACGATCAAAACGGTCAAAATGGCCTATAAAACTTTTTTTCGTAGGTAATATCGCCTTTTTTAAACATTTTTAGTCCATTTTGACTGCGCCATATCTCTTTAAACAATTAAAACTACAGAAATGGTTTAGTTTCGGGCGCTTTTTGAGTAAAAAGTATTGCGGAAATTGTTCCTTCAGCTGGAAATTGCTTGACACTTACCTGTCTGGCTGACCCTTCAGCGTGTAGTAATACCCCCTCACTCCCTATGTACCTGTATGCTCCCAATTTTTGGAAAAAATTGCATCATTTTGGCCATTCTAGGTTTTTTTGGCCCTTTTTGGGTAAAAATTGAGGGTCAGTTACCCCCTCCCTTATACCTTAAATTAGCTGAGGACCCCCACGTGAAAATTTCAAGGCGTTACATGTATGTATACAACAGCTGAAAATCAAATATTCAAGACACTATAATATTTATTGGAACTATGTCGTGTAATTATGATTACATTAACTGATTTTAAATGCATTAAGTGCACTCGAAGAAACTATTTCCTCACAGACAATCCGCAAAACTACTTCCAGCAAATTGCCTTATTTTGCACCGATCTCAATGTCTCATTTATTCCAACTTCTGTCTTGATCAACGCATAAAACACGACTCGTCATGCGAGCCACATCTGTGTCGTAGCTACCTTTTTGCAGGCACATAGCCGTCCTATTCTAGGGGGGACCGACACACATTTTTGGAGGGGCTAAGCCCAAAAAGGCCAAAAATAGCAGAAAATAACGTTTAAAAAGTCCTATTTTTCTAATTTTTCAGAATTTGGGGGGGGAGGTCCGAACCCCCATATCCCCCAGAGATATGTGCCTGCCTTTTTGACAAAGAATTTGGAAAAATCTTCAAAAATACACAAAATGATTTTTGATCAAAAATTCGAGGCGCTGTTGGAAATATTGGGGGATCATCGAGAGGGAAATGTATTGACGGGGAAAATGATATTTCTAGTGCATCGTGGCACACAGCTTGCCAAAATTTTTAATTTTTCTTCTTGCGCATGCATCTGGGTTCCCTTACACGAATTTTGCTGTACTGCTAATATCGGAAATATCCTAATTGTGGTAGTTTATTTATTTATTTATTTATTTTTTTTAGTTTTTTTAAATTTTGTTTGTTAGCTTTTTTCAATCTTTTCTAATTGGATCTCTATAAGATTTTCGCAAGGAACAATATTTCAATATTTTCGATGAAAATTAGGCTTTCTTACGGTAATGAGCGAAGCAATGAGCAATATTCTGTTGTACGATTAAAAATTATAAGGCCCTCTGCCAAAATGGTTGCCTTATGCGTGTTCTTAACATTTTTTTGCCGTTTTGCATGTGTTCATACAAATATAACATTTTAGAGAGGAAGGATGGGGATCCCCACCCAGTGGCGGATCCAGGATTTTCATTAGGGGGCGGTACCTCTAAGGGAGGGGGGGGGCGGAACTCTGACTAGGGCGGAAAAATTAGCCGTTTTAGCCCGAAAATCGCTAAAAATCGCTCAAAAATCCTTAATTTTGCGCACTATTTTGGGCCGATGGGGAGGGAGGGCGGCGGCCCCCCCGCCCTCCACTAAATCCGCCCCTGTCCCCGCCCGAAATCGATAGTCCTCCCTTATCTTCCTCGAAGTCAGAAATTTTTTTAAGCCCCTAAATTTTTAGCAGAACTTGGCGTTTTTAGGCCATTTTCAGGTGGTTTATTTACTATTTTGTCAAAAAATCGTTGGTCTTAACTCTTCCTCCCCTAAAAAATGGCTGGCCTGGCAACCTCGTCCCAAAGTTGGGAAGCCTAGCCTGGGGTAGGTTAAAACACTGTTCTTTGAATATGTGCATTCATATACCAACTAGCTCCCATTGCTTTACGAATCCTGAGCTGATTCACCGTGGAAAATAACAGGTCTTGTTTACAACAACGTCAGTGAGGTGAAATGTAGCAGGATTTTGCACTTTTCGCCTTTTCAAACCTGTCGTATTTTTTTTGAAATTGAAAGTACCTACCAGACGTGTTCTTGGGGGGGGCGCTTGGGGGTTTTGACCCCTCCCCCTGAATGGCTAGTGACCCCTCGCAAAATGGCTGCAAGCCCCCACAATTATCAATTTTTTGTAGAAGCTGGTAAAAGTTGTAAGAAGTGTGTCGTTTTAAGCGTTTTAGCCCATTTTGGCCCTAAAATCTTTGATTTTCGGCGCTTCGCGCCATACACGCATTTATTTTGTTCAATTTACCTAATTTTTCAAATTTTTTCCGAATTTTTCTTACGTTTTTATGTTCTAGAAAGATCGAGCGTTGTCTGAAGCGTCAGAAAACAGTGGTTTTGACGTGCAACCCATCATTTTTTAGCCCCAAAAAGGCTTTTATTATATGTATTTCCGGGCCTGACCCCCCTAGAATTTCCAGCGCTGGACATGTATGGTGCCTACCCTGTCTAAAATTGTCTTCTAGAAAGGTGGGCTAATTGCCAAATTTATAAATGGCAAAATGCGTGCGCAATGCCCGTTGCGAATGCGAAGCCGAATGATGCACTGCATGCAAGAAATGAACGCTTTGGCCAAACACAATTTCGTCAACGACGTGGTAAGTTTCGAAATTTCGATTAATTTTTATTATTCGTGTTGTCTAAGTGAGAGACGAAACCTTCTATATTCCTAATTTATTTATATTTCTTTTTTTGACACTTTTCAAACCTGTTTTTGCCTTCATTGTAAATATTTAGTGCGCCAACCTTTGACAGGAAGAGTGCCTCATCGATTTCAAAATTAATAGTGACCATACCTGGGCGTAGGGGGATGGTTGAGGGTATGCACCCCAGAAACCAAAAATACCCCCCCCAGAATTTAATTTTTGAAATTTTATTTTTTCTCGCAATTTTTTGATGCCAATGGATAGTGCTCGATGAGAAACGTCGAAAAATGGTGTTTTTTCGCCATACCACCATTTTTAAGGCCATTTTTTGACCTTTGAAAAAGTCTTGCACCCCCTCAGAACTTTGGTGCCACCCACCTGTGCTTTATACCCCCCTTGAATCCAAGAAGTCTTCGGAAATTAGGATAGACCCCAATATTGAATTTATTGGTCTTCGTTTGCGATTTTACCCCATACTAGGCTCCCCTACATACCTGGGCGGGGGAGGGGGGTTTGGGGTATACATCTCCCAGAAACCAAAATACCATCCCCACAGGAACCAAAATAACCCCCCCCAGAATTCAATTTGGAAAAAATGTTTCCTGCAATTTTTCGATGCCAATGGATAGTACTCAATGAGAAACGTTCAAAAAGGTTGATTTTCGCCATACCACCATTTTCGAGGCCATTTTTTGACCTTTGCAACATGTTGCCCACCCCTAGAATTCTTGTGCCGCCCACCTGTGATAGTGACCCGTTTTAACTTGAAAAATCGATAATTGTCTTATTATTCATAATTATGTTTAGATAATTATGGGATCGGCAAAGGCCGATTCTTAGAGGCAGAACCCATCGGACCCCCTCCCCCACCCCTTGATGGATACAAGTACGGTAAAGGCCCTGTTCGTTGGTGCACAAGGTCAGGGTCGGCAGGGAAGGGAGGATGGAATCGCAAATAATCCAGAACAGAGAATTTGACGTTCACGATTTTTTTGCTGTTTTAACGTTTAGAATGGTAAAAATTGCATATAAAACGTTTTTCGTGGTAATGTCGCATTTTAAAAGCATTTTTAGTCCATTTTCACTGCGTTATATCATTTTAAACACTAAAAAATGCAAAAATATATCAATTTTAGGCACTTTTTGAGTAAAAAGTACTTAAAAGTACTAATCTGGCGCGAAGCGCCGGAAAAATTTTGACGCTTTCACTGCTTTTGACCTCAAAAATGATGCAAAAAACGTTTTATCGGCTCAAAATCGCTGGACAGTACCTGACGGGCTGATCCCCCGGGGTTAATACCCCCTCACCCCTATGTGCATGTATGGCCCTGTACTTAAAAAGTTTAAATTTTCACCAAATAGTTTGGATGAAAGTCTCTTTTTTTAAGCCGCTTTCGTCTTTTTGGCCAAAAGTGTACTCCACGTCTTTAAAACTTTAAGATGGTGAAGGACTGCTTTGAATTCACATAAATAAAACACAATTATACGCTTAATGGATGAAATTTCTGGGGGCAGCAATCGATCATTCGGAAGTGGAACCTATCTTGCGAATCCGCAGGCACGTAGCATTGGGGGGGGGGTCCGCACCCCCTCCAAATTCAGAAAAATCTGAAAAATAGGACTTTTTAAACGGTATTTTGTGCTATTTTTGGCCTTTTTGGGCTTAGTCCCCCTAAAATTGGTGTTGGTCACGCGAACATCAAAACATTTAAAAATAGGTATTAATAAAAAACATTTTCGTCCGGAATTCCGGGGGTTGTATGTCTCAATTTTTGGGCGATAGGGTCGCAGAAATAAGGTAGATCCCCGAAAGTCAACCCTCTCCTTTTTCCAAGACCTACAATTTTTCACCCCTTCTATGTGGAGAAAGGGGGGGGCGATGTTTTCTGACCCACCCCCAAAAAAATTCAGAATAATCGGAAAAATAGGACTTTAAACATTATTTTGTGCTATTTTTGGCCCAAAATAGGACGGCCAGCTATGCACCTGCCTCGCCCCCGGAATTTCGATTTTAAATTTGCTTTTTGCTTCTTTTAAGCGCACAACCCGACCATAGCCAAAATTTTGGGCGAAAAATGTTCAATCCTAATTAATTTCTTAGTATTAAAAGGCCAAACTATAATGCATTAGGAAAAATAAATATTTTCGCGAAACTACCACTAAATTTGAGAATTTTTGCCCTTCCCTGTAACTTTGGTCAAAACGTGCTTTTCTGCGCGTTTCGGCGGTTTTTGACCCTTTCCTCGCTGTTCGCAGAAATAGCCCGACTAATTATTATATCTTATTCGAATTTAATTTTTACGAATTAAAACTGAAACTTGGATAGTCACAACCATAGGTGTGCAGCACCGAAATTCTGGGGGGGTGAAGAAATTTTCAAAGTTCAAAAAATGGTCTTAAAAGTGGTCGTATGGCGAAAAAAACACCATTTTTCGACGTTTCTCATTGAGCACTACCCAATGGCATCGAAAAATCGCTAAAGAAGCAAAAAAATTTCGAAATATGAATTCGGGGGGGGTATTTTGTTTTCTGGGGGTATTTTAACTTCTGGGGGTGCATACCCCCCAACCCCCACGCCCATGTGTGGTTACAACTAGTCGTGCGCAGTAATCGTCATCGTATTTTTGGTTTTTTGCTAGTTTTTTTAATTATCGCCCCGCCCACATACATGCCACGGCTCGAAATTTCGTGAGTGGGTTCCCCGACCATTTTTCGGGGGGGGTGAATGAATTCCAATTTTTGGCCAAAAATGGCAAAAAATACCTAAAAACGGCCGAAAATGGCAAAAAATGCCATAAAACGGCCAAAAATCGCAAGTTTTTTTTTCAAAAATAGGGTAGGGTCAAAACTTTTTTGACTTTGGACGGGGGAATGGGAACGATTAACTTTGGGTGGGGCGATCCTCCACCCCATGTTACCTGCCTGCTCACCCTACTGTCCCTTTTTTGTGCTAGAAAGTCGAAGCGTCCGTTCCTTCTACCGCTAAACCGCCAAGTAGAGAGCTAAAGAGATTGGAATTTTACGGAGCTCCTGGGCCAAAATCTTCATTCCTCGGCGCCGACGTAAAGCCCGAAAGTAACTTTACACTAAAAAATTGCGTTTACACTTTTAAGTAATGTGCTTTCAAGTTGATCAGCTGCTCGCTTCAATGATACTGCAGTTGTTTATTTACAGATGTTCACAATCACAATTGTTCACTTTAGTCTTCCTTCAGTAGTCCTACGACCAGACAGCATGGGAATTCTGGGGGCGTTGAAAATTTTTATTGCCGGTTTTGGGTCCAAAAGTGGTGGCAACTATACCTGGGCGTGGGGGTTCGGGGTATGCAACCGCCAGAAATTAAAATACTTCTCCGCCCAGAAACCAAAATACCCCCAAGAATTCATTTTTTTGGTTTTTTTTCGCGATTTTTTTAGGCCAATGGATAGTGCTCGATGAGAAACGTTGGAAAATGGTGTTTTTCGCCATACCACCATTTTTAAGGCCATTTTTTGACCTTTGAAAAAGTCATGCACCCCCTCTTCCAGAACTCTGGTGCCGCCCACCTATGGTGATAACGCGTCAAAAACATCGTTTTTCAACGTTTCTGGCGATGCTCTATCCTTCTAGAGCATTAAAACGCAAAAAATGCGAAAATCAATCAGAAAGGTCGAATAAATTGAACCTAATGTAGCCAAAAAAGCGTAAATTGTGCGAAGCGCCGGAAATTTGCCCCATTTCTGTATTTTTTTGGGAACTTTTGGAAAATCGCGAATACTGGGAAAAATGTTTACACTTTCAAGGCAGTGGTGAAAAAATTTCTGGGGGTTGAACACTTTGGGGGGGGGGGTGAAAAACCCTTAACCCTCAAGATCATCATGCCTACGTCTTCATTTTTTGGCCCTGGTTCTTTTCTTTATGTTTTGAATTTTGGTTTTTAGTTTTTTCTTGGTTTTTGGCCTTGCGTATTTTACTCTAATAAGTATCCTTCTGTTTGTGCCTTCTTTAAACTCACTGCGATTATTTTGCGGAGCACAATCGTCACTGCACGCGGGCGGTGCCTAAAGTATAGCGGACTAAGGGTTGAAAATTTGTAAGGTCCAAAAAATAGTCGAAAATTAATAATGGATGTAGGGTAAAAATACAATTTTTCTACATTTCTCATTCAGTTTTATCCATTGGCTGGCACCGAAAAATCGCAAAAAAGCTAATTTCTTGAAAATTTATATAGCTCTTGAGGACATACAAGAGCATGGCGGTTGGGGGTGAACGGGGGTATTAATCCCCCTTGAGCTCTTAAAAAATGATAGCTATACAGCCATTTTGGCCGAAAAAGCATTGCTGTATATCCTTTTTGGGCTGAGAAATTAGCTAGGTATATAGCTTTTTTGGGCTCAGAAAACTAGCTATATACCCAGTAGCGGATCCAGGATTTTCCTAAGGGGGGGCGGTACTCCTAAGGGGGCGAAACCCTGACTTGGGCTAAAAAATTAGCCGTTTTAACCAGAAAATCACTAAAAATCGCTCAAAAATCCTTAACTTTGCGCACTATTTTGGGCCAATGGGGGGGGCGGCCGCCCCCCTTAAATCCGCCCCTGTATAATCTTTTTTGGACTTTGAAAAAATACCGTTTTGTTTGTGAGCCTAAAAAGGCTATATATGTAGTCAGGGGCGTAACCAGGTGGGGGCGGGGGGCGGGCCTTTTTAAAAGCAAAGGGGGGACCCTTTGTTTTTTTCTTCAAATGAAGTGGAAACGGATTGTGGGCAGCCATAATGCGTTTTTAGCTTACTTTTAGCTTCTAAACTCAAAATTTTCCGGCGCTTCGCGCCGGATTTCTTATGTTCTATGCTTTTTCTTACCTTAGAAGCCCAGATTTTACCTAAAAATAGCGAATTTGTCAAAATTTTTCGGCGCTTCGCGCTGGATTTCTCATGTTCTATGTTTTTTCTTACCTTAGAAGCCCAAATTTTACTTTAAAATAAGGAATTTGTCAAAAATTTTCGGCGCTTCGCGCCGAATTACTTATGTTCTATGTTTTTTCTTACCTTAGAAGCCCAGATTTTACTTAAAAATAATGAATTTTTCAAAAATTTTCGGCGCTTCGCGCCGAATTTCTCATGTTCTATGTTTTTTCTTACCTTAGAAGCCCAAATTTTACTTAAAAATAAGGAATTTGTCAAAAATTTTCGGCGCTTCGCGCCGAATTTCTGATGTTCTATGTTTTTTTCTTACCATAGAAGCCCAGATTTTACTTAAAAATAGCGAATTTGTCAAGATTTTCGACGCTTCGCGCTGGATTTCTTATGTTCTATCTTTTTCTTACCTTAGAAGCCCAGACTTTACTTAAAAATAGCGTATATGTCAAAATTTTCGGCGCTTCTCGCCGATTTATTATGTTCTGAATTAGTTTTCTTAACAAAACTGCAAAATTAAATGCAAAGAAAAGAATTTCGAAATGTTTTGGAGTCAAGCTTTAATTTGATATTGAGAAATTGAGAAATTAGTAATACCGATAGGTTAAAAGATAGATTTTTATATCCAAATTTGAAATAAAGCAAGCAAATTTTTGAATTCTTTTTAAAATTTTTACTTCACCATAATATAGATCTTGTCGAGAAACGCTCAAAAATGCCATTATTTTCGCGTATGTCCTAACGGCTCCCGAGATATAGGACTTCAAAAATTTTGGCCCCCCCCCGAAAATAAGAATCCTGGTTACGCCCCTGTATATAGTTAATTTTCTGAGCCCAAAAAGGCAATATAACCGTTTTCAAGAAGCACTTGGCTATTACCAATATTTGCTTTCCGCCCCCACTGAATGTTTTACCTTGCGCACCTATGCTTGGGAGGTTTAACCCTCCCACACTTACGTGTGTGCATTTTTGTTTTTAAAGTAAAAGCATGCACGATCTACCAGAATTATAAAAAATATTATTGAGATTTACAGCCTATTTATGAAACTAGACGATTTTTTTTGGGAGCGAGGTCTTGATCGGCATGAAGGGCTGCTAAAGTCCCCAACATCATTACATCCCGTATTTGCAACGGCTCGGAATGTTCGGCTGGGGGTCCCCGTCATTTTTAGGTGGAAGGGTTGATTACCTCCAATTTTTGACCAAAAACAACTGAAACGGCCAAAAAAAAACGCAAATGTTTCCAAAAACCGGGAAAAGAGGGGTCAAAAATTTTCTGGTTTTGGGCGGACGGTTGGACGATCAATTTTAGGTAAGGGAATCCCTCCGCCAAAAAATTACGTACTACCCCTATCTGAAATTTCGGTCGCGTGTTTGCTTGCTTAAGAGTCAGAAATTTCGACTTTATGCTGGCGAAGCGTCCTATTTTCTCCGGAACATTAACATTTTTTTAATTTAATTAGTTTCAAATTTTTTTTTCTTCATTTCTGGCAAAGATTTGGGCGAAGGGATGTGTTTTCTATTTGAAAATTCAGGCAAATTCGGGTAATGGAGCGCAAGATATAATATATAGATATTATTATATAATATATAGATATCTAGATATAACGCTAGATATAATCGTATTCAATAAAAACAACAATCCTTATTAATAAAAAATGCATGAAAATTGAAGAAAAATTTGAAAAAAGTTTTAGGAAAAACTGATCAACAAGTCGTATTGTTTATAGAAAAAATATTAAAATATTTTTATTACTGTAAAAAAATTTATCAATGAACGGATTGCGGAAAAGATGATTGAAAACTTATGGGTGCAATGAATAACAATAGAGCAGACCAACGAATTTCCCTGCCGGGCTTAACTACTATCATTTTACCAGTTCTATTTTGAAAATTGAGAGAAAAATTCTGATAAAATCGAAAAAAATATTCGTATTTTTTATTAATTATTTAAACGAAGAATGTCAAACTTTCAATATCAAATGTATTTTTTAGATTTTTTTCGAATTTGTTCCCAAAATTGGGTACTGAACTGGTAATATGCAATGCGTTAAGTCCAGCTGTGGGATTTTTCGTTTTATTCCATTTAATTCATAAATCCAACATTGAAACCAGGGGCAGATTTAGGGGGCTGGGGGCGGTGGCCACCCCTATTGGCCCAAAATAGTGCGGAAAATTAAGGATTTTTTAGCGATTTTTAGCGATTTTCGGGTTAAAACGGATAATTTTTCCGCCCAAGTCAGGGTTCCGCCCCCCCTCCTCAGGGGTACCGCCCCCCCCCTCCTCAGGAAAATCCTGGATCCGCCACTGATTGAAACATACATTTTTTATTTGGGCAATTAATTAAACGACCATTCCAGATGATCCGGACATTGACGCTAAACCAAAAGTCGATAATTTGCCCGACGACATCGGCGACCTTCCCATTGACCTGGACGTGCAGGTTCAAACCATCGGTTCATGCGCGACGGCCCAAAAGGTCAAAGGTCACGAAAGAGTACATCTTCCGGCTTTATCCAATCTTTTTTAAATATTATTTTACGTGGCCCGTCATTCGGCCTATTTTCGATAGTATATTCAAATTAAGTTATCATTTTAAAAATAATGAGTTAGCCTGATAATCGATCAATATTCGTCGCATTTTAAATATAAAATAGCTGTATTGCTGCGTCGAATTACGGATTTAATTAGAAAATGTATTATGCTACATTGTAATTATTATCAATATTATTACATGTATGTATGTATGTGATTATAATTATTTTATATAATAATAATAATAATAATAATAATAATAACTATTATTATTATTATTAATATTAATATTATTATTATTATTACTATTACTATATTATTAATAATAATAATAATACTATTAGTAATATTATTATTAACAGTATTATTATAATAATTATTATTATTAATGTCAATATTATTATTATTATTAACATTATTATTAACATTATTATTATTATATAACATTATTAATATTATTATTATTTTTATTATTATTAGTATTATTATTATTTATATTATTATTAACATTATTATTATTGTAATTATTATTGTTAATATTATTATTTTTATTGTTAATATTATTATTAATATTAATATTATTATTATTATTATTATTATTATTATTATTATTAACATTATTATTATTATTATTATTATTATTATTATTATTATTATTATTATTATTATTATTATTATTATTATTATTATTATTATTATTATTAACATTATTATTATTATTATTCTTATTATTAGTATTCTTTTTATCATTATTTTTATTGTAATTATTATTATTATTATTATCATTATCATTATTATAATAATTATTTTTAATATTAACATTATTAATTATTATTATTATTATTATTATTTGTCCTAAGATCGATTTGGTGTTGTGCAAGTTCTGTAAAAACGGCGACGACGAACATTGTCTGTTGTTGTGCGACACCTGCGATCAATCGTTCCACACTTACTGCCTATTGCCTCCTTTGTTATCGGTACCCAAAGGGGACTGGCGTTGCCCGCAGTGTATCACTAACGTGAGTAGTCTTACTGTATGAATTTTTAATCTTTTTTATTATTGATTTTTTATGAAATTTTTGGCAGTTTTTTTATAATTCGTAAATTATTAATTGATTTCTTGTGTGTATACGGAATGGAGGACTAAATTTCGACTTTAACGGGTCGTATATTTGAGCTAGTGTGAATTTAAAGCATGGAGACCTGTTGTAATGGATAAAATGCCTTTGTTAAAGTTTTGTATAAAATTTTGGCCAGCCGCCAGGCGTTTGTACTCGATTGCGATTCGTTTACACGCTATCATATTCTAGTTTAAATGCCGGAAGCTTGATTTATGCTGTCATCGGTTTGTTAAGCTTTTTGACGTTATATTGTACTTTTTTGCATCTAATTGTGGAGTACCTGCTCAGGGGTTTTGACATTATGCCAATAATTTTTCTGGCTGATTATATTGTAAAAAATGGTTATTCCACCCTACCTGCACAACATGGGAATTTTGGTGATTTAAACCAAAAATTTTTCCTCGCGTATATACCTTCTTTGGACTCAAAGACGATGGGTATATACAGAGGCGGATTTAAGGTGGGCGGGGGAGCGGGCGGCCGCCCCCATGGGCCAAAAATATTTTGCGGAATAAAGAATGGATATGCAATTTGCAATGAGTTTTGACCGTCAGTGACCATAATTTCTTAGATTTTTCCGGCGCTACGCGCCGGATTATACCTATTTTATTTACTTTCTTGGCGTTGTGGAAGCCATTTTCTGTTCATGTAGGTTTCAAAACAATTTTTACAGCAGAAACAGCTATTTTTGCATAGTTTTCTTCTTTTTTCTATTCAAAATTTTGATATTTCGCTTCAAATGCAATAAATTACAGGAAATCAGCAGTAAATCATGCTTCTAGATGTCTATCCGCCTTAATTTTCACAAATTTTCCGGCGCTTCGTGCCAGATTTTTGTTCAAGTTAAAGCAATTTAATGATTTTTTCGCACAAAATTGTCGAAAATTTTTAAATTTTGAGAAAAAATATTCCGTCAAAAGTGATTTTATGTAAAACACCGAAAAAACTCTATTTCGCGCGTTAAGGGCAAATTTTCGGACCTATTTTTGACTGTTGTTGGGAAAGTTGGACCGTCACTGGGTATATACGTCATAAACACAATTTTTTGCGTTTTGGAGGGTGTTCGTTCGTTGTGGAAGAGAAAAACAAAAAAATTCGAAAACATGAAAAAGTAGTGTAAATTTAACATATTATAGTCAAAAAAGTGTTTGTATGGCCCAGGGCGGCGAAATTTTCCGCACTTTTAAGTCAGTTGATCGCTAAGAACGCATAGGACATATTTTTTTCAAAAAAATCAAAAATTAACTTGTAGTATTAAACTTTTTTCAGGTGTTGTAAACTTTAAAAACCACCTGCACTTAGTAAAGTTATTCAACGCCTAAACTCTGGGACTTGAACAATATTTGAATATTTGAATATTTGAATATTTAAAAAATATTTGAAAAATATTAAAAAAATATTAAAAAAATATATAAAAAAACAATATTTATAAAATAAAATATTTGAACAACAACAACAACAGCAACAACAACAATAACAATAGCTTTTTATATAACTAGAAGACTGAATTTAAATTTAAAGTTAAATGTTCTGCGGTCCAATAATTAGTTTAGCAATTTGATAGTAATTCATGATTGCTACGAAACGTTGATAGCACGACTTTTATTATAAGGCGTAAAAAATTGATTTATCGCCTATAACGCAGAGGAGCGGCCAGATTTTTCATTTTTGTAGCCATTTGCCTAACACGGGAATAGATTTGGTGTAAAGAAGTAGTGGCGTAGGTGTAAAGAAGTCGTGTTCTTTACACAACACGCTAAAAAGTCTACTCAAAGATATTCATCTTCCTGTTTTTCCAATTTTTGCCGTTTAAGGTTTTCTTCTTGCTTTCGCTTTACGCTTTTAATCCCAATATTTCTATAACTTTACACTTATTTCTATGACTTTACACTTTTTTATTCAGCCGACCTCTTAGACGCACAGAAGCCACGCTCCTTTATCGCTAGCACCTTTATTTTCGTTAAATTACGATTTTAGTTCTGACACCAAACCAATTGACCCACCTCGTCGCATTGCTCACTTTACACTTCGCCGATTCCGTACCGTTTTAAACTAAATAACCGGAACGAATCATCAGAATTACGAGAAAAAAATTTTATTTCGGTCGGTTTAATTTAATTTAATTATAATTTACTCAGATTTTCTTAATTTATTTGAATTTTTTAATTTATGGATTTACACTTTATGCTTGATTCGATTTTGTTTAGTGTAATAATTTATTTTATTTATGTTCCTTACAGGAAGTGCAGAAGCCGAGGGAAGCGTACGGCTTTTCGCAAGCCGAGCGTGTTTACACTTTGCACGCTTTTGGCGAAATGGCCAATCGCTTCAAATCGGAATACTTCGGCATGCCCGCTCATGTACGTTATTTATTTGTAAGATACATGCATTATCTGGGGGGTTTCACCGCCTATCAACCCCAACCGCAGCGATTTTTTCATCCTCCCAGAATCCATGATTTTCCAGAAGATTCCAAAAATTTAGTGTATTGATCAATAAACTCATAGGTACATAACTAGTCGAATAAAATATTTGAACAAATAGGAACACTTCTTCAAAATTACGTTCTTCAACGTTTTGAAATTAAAATTAATTTTCAGTTTAAACTTTACATAGCCATTGGGCTAAGAAAAAACAAAGTTAGATTCATAATTTTGATTTTACGGGGAACAATTTAAAAAAATGCTCAGCTTGTATAACCTACATACAACCTCACGGGCCTGAAGTTAACCTGAAGTGTAAAGTTTACACAACTAGAGAAAGTAAAGGGAATTGCAATAAAGTTCGTAATCCTAATAGTACGGAGAAAGTCTGATATTTTAGAGGACATCAAACTTGACCTTTGGCAATGCTCTGTAGCTAAAGTTAATTTTCAGTGTAAACTTTACACAAACGCTAGGTTTAAAGAATGTCCAAATTTTGATTCGTAATCCTGATGTCCCAAGTACAATGTTATAAAAAATTGACCTTCCACATCAATTTGAGAGCAAAATAAATTAGTAGTGTAAACTACTTTACACCTCCATCGAATGCAAACTAATTCGTCCAGTAGAATTTGACATTAGCGGAATAATTGCAACAACCTTTCTTAAACCACAGAACTGATATTTTTCACCCTCAGAAATAACTCAGTATTGAGTGTAGATCATTACGACTAACTGTGATTTGTAACTGCCAATACCTACTTCCTTTCAAAGATAGTCCGCACAACCCGATTCATAACCGGCGAAGTTGGCTGACGAAAAATCGGCAAAAAACGTGTTTTTTACACCTGAGTTTAAACTTTACACCTTTAGACCTAAGTCTATATTGAGTACAAAGTAAAACGTCCAGGTGCGATGCATAATCCTTGTGACATACTTCATTTTTAGTATACTTTGCGCGTTCTAATTTATAACCGGCGAAGTTGGCAAACTAAAACATGGTAAAAAACGTGTTTTTCCGCACACCGGTAATGTGTAAACTTTGAAAATCTGATGCTAACCCCCTATTGAGTGTGAAGAAATTTCATTTGGGCCAGTTCGTTGCATTGGAATCTAAGTAAGCCTGCATGTTGAAATCTGCTCCGCAAATTATTTGAGATATTGACTGATCAAAAAAAGGGAAAAAAGCGTGTTTTTCACACCCCCGATTTCGAACTTTACACCTCCAGAAATAACTCAATATTGCGTTTTTTAAACGCAGTTGGCTGCGGCGTGTAGCTCTTATAACGTACTTATTTCTATTCTATTCAACTTGTCCCGACTTATAACTGGAGAAGTTGGCGAAAAAATCTGCGACGAAATCCGTTTTTCACACCATGCACTAGATTGTAAACTTTAAACTCCTGACACTAATTCCGTATTGAGTGTAGAAAAGTTTAATGATCAGCAGAAAGTAGCCATTGAGTCTTAGTTCGTTTCTATCAGAAAAAAATTTCTTGGAGACTAATAACCGGAATTGTTGGCAGTCAGAAAGAAGTCAAAAATTAGGCCAAAATCTGTCTCCAACCCCTAGACTTTCGCACTCTTGACATTCCCTCTCAAGAACTAATGCGAAATTCAAAAAACAAAAAAGCTTTTACAAATATGTGCCATCAGTGGTGGATCCAGGATTTTCCTAAGGGGGGGCGGTACCCCTGAGGGGGGGGCGGAACCCTGACATGGGCGGAAAAATTAGCCGTATTAACCCGAAAATCGCTAAAAATCGCTGAAAAATCCTTAATTTTGCGCATCCCCCCTAAATCCGCCCCTGTGTGCCATTAAATTGTTTGAGGGATTTATACTGAGTCATGTACAAGCTGTGCGAGAAAAGCGTCACAGATCTGTATATGTTACATATAACGTTACGCCAAAACTTTACACGTTCATTACAAACTCGGTATTGAGTGTAAACAAAACTGAAAAAAACCTCCATCGTGTTTTTTGTTGTCTATCCTAAAAAAACAGCAACTCCCTGCTGATCCCGTTGTAGCTGTAGGGGGTAGACATACTTTGCGGGAACCCAAGTAGATTATAGGTAAGCGCTACCTATGATAATAGAAGAAAAGTGTCTGGATGAATGAATTCATCAGTATATTTATCGAAAAATAACTATATATATAGTACTTGAAATAACACTGGTAGATGTCATTTGACGTTTTTTCCTAGTTTAAGCAATCGTTTCGGTTCAAAATGGCCCAAAGGCTTCGCTCTGAAATGTCCTGGTAACAGGGATACCCCCATACTCCCTAGTTTGCACGTGTGACATAAATAAATATGTAAATAATAAATAAATAATTAAATGCACAAATAAACAGATGGACATTGGTCCCTTCTTTGTCTGCTCTCATGCCCCCAGCCTCACGTACCCCCTGCCATTATATACATATATGCCTGAATGTTCGCTGCTTAATTAATTTTATTAATTTTCTCCACTCTACGTTCGACGGCATCAAATGTAGACAATTCATATGGTCAAATATTTTTTATTCTAAACATCTTTTACGGGTGGTAAGTACAATATTCATTAAGTTTTCCCGATTATTCTGACTGAATACGATGTTATTTATTTAAATTTAGCGTTATTCTGCTTTATTTTCTAGTTTTGGAATTTTTTCGCAATTTTTCGAGCTTTTTTCCTTTTGCGTCAATTATTGATTAATTTGCTTGCATCAATAATTTTTGGCTTATTCGACAAGTTTATTGAAGTACATATAATAAATTCGAATAGTTTATTAGAAGGTACAAATCGATCAAGGCTTCCTAATTTTTTTTAAATTAGCGAAACCTTTAATAAAATAAAATATTCAAATATTCATAAAGTATTAATCAAAAATATGTAATGAAATATTTCAATTCCAAAAAATTAACGTATTTCTGCGCTCGAAGCTCGTACCGTGCGCTACGGTCGAAAAGGAATTTTGGCGTCTGGTCAACACTGAGGGCGCTGATGGTCTTACTGTAGAATACGGCGCCGATTTATTGACCGACGATGTCGGGTCGGGATTCCCGAAAATTTCCGATCCGAACTTGGACGAGGAATCTATGGTAAAATGTTGTTTCTAAACAGAAAAAATTTGTTTTCTTCCAAAGCGTATATTTTCTATAAAAATTCTTCACCCTGTCCCAACATATCATTCATGGGTTTATCTCATACATGTAACGGCTCGGAATTTTGGGTTGGTTGTGGGGTCATCCGGCCATTTCTAAGGGAAGGGGATAAATGACCTCCAATTTTTGGTCAAAAACGGCCCAAAAATCGATTTTTGAAATAAAAGAAAATGAAAAAATGAAAATCTATACATGAAATCAATTTATCGCCAGAAACGCCGAAAAACGATGTTTTTGACGCGTGCCTATCATGTTTTGGCTCGATAATGGCACTTTAAAATTTCGACCCCCTCCCCCTATGTTTTAATGTATATTTTAAAATGATTTGTTTTACACGGTCTATTTATTACATACATAAGTGTTTTATGGTTTAATAGTTTTATATATTTTTTTAATAATTTTTTATATCTTATTGTATATTTTTTATTTTATGTTTTATTTTATATATTTTATATTCTAAAGATTTTATTATAATTTTTTATTTTTTATATTTTATTTTATATTTTAAGTTCTAATTTGTTCGTTTGTTTTAGTTGTACTTTGCTTTAGTTGTACGCCAAGTCGCCCTGGAATCTTAATAATCTCCCAGTGTTGAAAAATTCCGTCCTATCGCACATCAATTTCGACATATCGGGCATGAAAGTGCCCTGGATTTACGTCGGCATGATGTTTTCGACTTTTTGCTGGCACACCGAGGATCATTGGAGCTACAGTATTAACTATCTGCATTGGTAAGGACTTTACTTGCTTACTTTTTAATTACTGTAGAACAGCCGCATGATATGAAAATATATTGAAGAAATGTTTAAAATGATAAAATATGAAATATGTTTAATATTAATATTTTTTATTAAATTTATTATGTATGTTTTTCTGTTTTTTTCAATATTTTTACATAAATATTAAAAATTATGATCCCAGACGAATGATTCGATTTTTCAGCAGTGTACCGATTATTACTGCATCGGTTGATGGGTTTTTTACATAAATTATTGTGAAATAAATTTTTTACATTTACATTGGTTTTAAAAAATTTAAAAAATGAATTTACATAAATTTACGTAAATTTTAAAAATGATAAAACATGAAGTATGTTCAATTTTAATATTTTTCATTAAATTCATTATGTTTATTTTTTGTTTTTTCAAAGTATTTTTACATAAATATTGAAAATTATGATCCCACTCCAATCATTCCATTTTTCAACATTATCGATTATTACTGCTATCTCTTGATCGGTTATTTAAAATAAATTATTGAGAAATTTTTTTTAAAATTAGATAGTTTTTTCATCGAGCTAGACTCGTAGCTGAGGGGGTGGGAGTGGGTGACCAAAATCTTTAAAGTACTATGTACATATATACTACGAGCGTACGTACATGCAAAACATAGAAATTCTGGGTGGGGGTGATGCCGAAAAATTTTACAGGTCATTTTTTGGGCTTACTGCCGATAACCTACGTCGAAAAATCTTCTTTTTTGGACTTTCTGTCGATGCTCTTGCAATAAAAACATTTCAATGGGAAATTCAATCGATTTTTAAAGAAATACAGTCAAAATAGGGGAGTTCGACACGAAACGTCTAAAAAATAGGCACATTTTAGCAAAAAAAGATCGCCAGAAAAGGTTTCTAAAACAAGAATAATAACATTAAAATTTTTTATCATTTTCTAAAAAGGAAAATTTTCAAACATACAAAACAAAATTTATTTTTTCTGACGAAAAATAGTCGAAATTCCTCAGTTGGATCGGCTTGCCTTTTTCCAGTTTCATAGAACACTTAAAAATTTTAGTTAAAATCAAAAAAATCGGTTACTATTGTACGAATCGTTTATAATTTTTAAATTTGCGTATAAAAGAAATTTAATAGTCCTGAAATTTCGGTCTATATTTGTTTAAACTGTAAGGCATTCACAGTGGCTGATCTAGGATTTTTCTAAGGGGGGGCGGTACCCCTAAGGGGGGGGCGGAACCTTGACTTGGGCGCAAAAATTAGCCGTTTTAACCCGAAAATAGCTAAAAATCGCTCAAAAATGCTTAATTTTGCGCACTATTTTGGGCCAATGGGAGGGCGGACGCTCCGCCCCCTAAATCCGCCCCTGGGCATTCATACTTTCTCTTGTCTTCAAAATTCAAAATACACGTTATAGTCTCTTAAGCTGTGTCATTGTAAATCATTGCGAAAAACGGGATTTTTTTTCTAAAATTCCACAAATCTGGAAAATAATCGTACCAGCGACAATAGGATAATTAACGACCCCAAAACAAATTTGTGGAAAATTAAAATTTCATTTTAAAGAACTTTTAACTACGTATTTTTACATTTAATCATTTATTCTTATCTTGCTAAAATTGCGTCCTATATTCGGCTAATTTATCGATAAAAAGATGAAAAGTGATCTATATTCTAAAATTTTATTAAAAAACGATCAAAAAATGAATTTTTTGCAAATATTTAAAATTTACCCAAAATAATACAGGACAAAACCTGCATACAAATTGGACGGCTTCTAATCCAAAGGTGTTTCGCTGCGGTAGTGTATTATATAATCTGAACTATTATATATCATTACTAATATATCCATTTTACAATCAATAATTTTTTTATTATTTATCCTGATGTCATTATTTTTTCAACAAAATGTCGCTTTTATGCTTGTTTTGCAAATTTATCTCTTCAAAGCCATAGGTATTCTTTGGGGTAGGGTTCTGTGGGTTGACCGGTCAGAATGGTAACTGACCCTTCCCTCAAGAATGGATGCGCGCCTCCTCCCAGAATTTGAAATTTTTCGTAAAAATTGTAAAAAGTGTGCCTTTTAAAGCGTTTTTAGCTGATTTCGGCATCAAAATTTTCGGCGCCTCGCGCCATACACGCATTCGTTGACTTTATTTTGTTCAATTTATTAAATTTTTTTTTGAAAGTTTTCCACAATTTTGGGTTCTAGAAAGAAAGAGCATTGCCCGAAACTTAAAAAAAAGTGTTTTTGATGTGTACGCATCGTTTTTAGCCCAAAAAGGACACTTTTCAAAAAATTTTTGGGGCTTCCCCTTTAAAATTCCCATTCTGTACATGCGTGCTCTTGGCCTACTGCAATTTGTCTATGTCAAATTTTATGCTCAAATTATCAAAAATCAAGTTAGTTTTCTAATATTTAAGTCAATCGATTGTTTTCATCAATAATCAAATTATGATTGATTGTGAACGATTCGGAAATTTTAGGTTGCCCCAACGACGGTTAATGATTCATTAAAAATTCGAACCTACAACAAACCTACCCCACTAATCATTTGCAGCTATTTACGATCTTGACACTACTTGCTGTATTATTTCAAAAATATAAAAACTACACTAAGCTTATTTTATCGTTGCTTGCTAATTTTGAACTGGGTAATTGACCTTTGACCCTCGAAAAAATCGTGCAATCAAAGTAGTAAGGCTATGACCTAACGAAATCGGCCTCTGACCGGGGAGTTTTTCTAGCGCCACCCCCATTTGCGCGGCCGCCAATGGCCAGAAGAGAGCATTTGCGCAAGAGGCCTCTCATTAGCGCACCCAAAAATATTTCACCACCAATTTGGAGGAAGGCGAAAATAATGGCATCTTTGAGCCTTTCTCGGCCAGCTTTACACTTTAGTGAATAAAATTTTCAAAAAAAGCATTGTTTTTACGTTTTTCAAGCTGCCTAAGCCTAAGCCTAAGCCTAAAACAAAAAAATCTACTGTTCGCATTGTCAGCGCAACCGATTTCTCATCATCCACTTGGTTCATGCTTGCTCTGATCGATTGCTTAATCTATCGTCGTGCACGAATTTAGGGCTATCCTTTTGAGCTCTTAAAAGGCTTTTTAGAAGGCAAAAAGAACACAAAAACAATTAATTTGATGCAAAGCGTCTGGAAATTCTGGGATGCCCCTCACCTATTTGAATTTTTGTTAAAATCTGTTTTCACGGTCTATTAAGCGCAGCATGGGCTCTTAACTTTTCCTTGTGGTAACCCGTGTGCGGAAATGCAACAGGATTCATTCCGTGATACCGGGGTGGGGACGTGTACCCCTATATATGGGGGGGTGGATACAGTGCCTGACCTTGGGCGTTGAAAAATTAGCACGTTTTAACAGGATGATAGAGCTCGTCGAAGGATATATCGCTCAAAACATCTATAATGTTTGCGCACATTTTGGGCCTATGCGGTGAAGGCACGCCCCTGGGTAACTCCATCATCCTGTGAAACATGTTAGAGCATCAATTCATTCTGTGGTTCCCGGATATATATGTACAGGGTGAGTCACCTAACTATCCATAGTGTTATTTGGTCATAACTTCTTCAATATTGGTCCAATCTTGATGAAACTTCAATAATTTATAACACGTCCAATCGCATTGTAAACTTTCAAGTTTTCGTTAGAATTGGATTATTAAAGCTGTTGCAATAACAATTTTTGTAAGTGGTACTTTCTAATCAGATTTTGCTTTCTTGATTTTTTTAAGTCATTAAACTTTTCAAATTTTGTTTTATCCGGTTTTTATACTTATCAAGCTAAATTAAATGGCAGTGGTAACTTAACGACTAATAAAGACAATATAATTAATACCTAGAGAAGTAAAAAAATTGGATGAAAATTTGAAAAATTTATTGACTTAAAAAAACAGGAAAACAAAAATTGATCAAAAAGTATCAATTGCAAAAATTGTTGTTGTAAAGGCTGTAATGGTCCAATTTTACTGAAATTTGAAATTTTATAATGCTATCGGACGTCTCATAAACTAATAATGTTTTATTAAGATTGGACAAATATTGAAGAAGTTATGACCAAATAACTGTATGGATAGTTAGGTGACTCACCCTGTATATGGACTCGCCTGCGTGTCGATGTGTGATTTATTACATTCAGGCAATATGCACCCAAAACTATTCGTTTCTTAAAGCTTAAATGATTTCATGCAAGGACAGTACTAACATTTTAGTAAAGCTATGAAGCAGGAGTTTGTTGATGATGAAACAAAGGACCAGCGATTGGAAGACAGAAATTATGCAGTTTGTGATGCGTTCGGCGCGAAGCGCCCAAGTTTTAAAAATTTCTCCCAAAATGCTTCGGAAATACTTAAACTTTGCCATATAAGATAAAACAGAATAAAAAATGGGCTTTTAATAAATAAAATAAAAATTCAATAGCTTTTTGAAATCAGTTTGAGTTAGACAAATAATTGAAGAAATAACAGCGCTCATTTTAGTCATTTGTGTAATAACCATTGTAAATAATTATTACAGATTATTTTTTTAGACCTCAAATTATATTAATTATTATTTTTTATTTTAGATTAAACAGATTTCCTAAATCAATTGTAAATAAGAATGAAATAGAATTTTTATTTCCTAAGTTTTATATAATAAAATTACAATTTCTAAAATCCTTCTGCAGCATGAAATCATGAAAAAAATTTCGAAAAAAGTCGAATAAATTGACCGATATATCGCTTAAACCATCAATATATGGCGCGAAGCGCCGAAAATTTGGCGATTTTGAGCAAATAGATAGCCAAAAACCCTTAAAAAGACACTTTTTCTGCCAATTTTCAGGTAAGTTTACGAAACTTTTTGAGAAATCGATAATTCTGGGTAGGGGGTTAAAAATTTTTTGCGGGGAGAAAATGATTCTGCGGGGGGTGAAAAACCCCCAAACCCCCCAAGATCATGTATGGTCATGCAGATGCAGATACATAGGTTGAACATATCAAAGTCTGATATTAAGTAAAATAAATTTTCTGCTTCACCATGGTATAGATCTCGTCAAGAAAAGTCATAAGTCATTGTTTTCGTGTGTCTCCTAATGGCTCTGGAGATATAGGTCTTGAAAAATTTAGCTCCCCCGAAGCTGTGCATTCATAGAGTATAATTCCATCAAATTTTATCTTAGCTCTGCGAAAGCTAGTATGATTAAAGTTTGAAACTGTCGAACAAACGAAGGAATAAGTTTTAATATCGAAGACTTTTTACTACAATTTGATGCTGCATCGTAATATTTATATTAAATTTTGAAGTACGTATATTCTCGCCTAAATCATATATTCAGGGGCGTAAAACATCGCAGTAACTCAGATTAAACCTGAAAAAATAAGAACAAATGAAAGAAAAAAATACATGTATGTGTAATGGAATAAAAAGGTATGAAAAACGGCTCGCATTCGCATACCTCGCGTTGAGTTTTTAAGTTTTTTAAAGTTTTTTTCTTTTTTTCTAATTTTTTTCTAGCATAGAACAGTTTTTATGATAATTTAATTTCTCAAAACGTCATCTATACTGGTTTTAGAAGCTTGATTCGCCTAAGTAAACCATTTGCATTGAAAAATGGTCACTGAAAAACTGTTGCGCTTACATAACGAATATGATGTACTTTAAAGCAGGTTAATTAACAATGCCCTAGTGTTTTGCGATCAAGCTGACAAAGCGCGAGTAATTAATTATTTTATTTGCAAGTTTTGCTTCCCAACATAGGTGAACAAGGTTAGGGTCGGCAGGGGGGGTTGAAATGCCAAAAATCTAAAGCAGTAAATTTAACGTTCACGATTTTTTCGCTGTTTTAATGATCAAAATGGTCAAAATAGCCTATAAAACGTTTTTTCGTGTTAATAACACATTTTAAAAGCATTTTTAGTGCATTTTGACTGCATTATATCACTTTTAACTCTAAAAAATGCAAAAATTTATCAATTTTGGGCGCTTTTTGAGTAAAATGTACTGAAAAGTACTAATCTGGCGCGAAGCGCCGGAAAAATTTTGACATTTTTACTAATTTTGATGTCAAAAATGATGCAGAACAAGACCTGTTTGCTCAAAATCGCCGGACAGTACCGGTCTAGCTGACCCCTCAGGGGAGTAATACCCCCTCTCACCCCCCTATGTGCATGTGTGCTTCCCAAGCTTCTCTGCTAATCAAAGTATATAGTGTAGGCTGTATATTTTTTTGAGCATGGATATGCAGGGGCGTACGCAGAATTTTTTAAGGAAGGGCGGTCTGAAAAATTGTGACCCTGTCTTTCGGTACATGTTCGGCGTTAGACAAAATAAATGCATTCGACGTTTCCGAAAAAACTATATCCATTAAGCTCGTAGAATTAAACTATGCAGAAAAAAATTGTAATTTTCTGTCAATATGCCATAAAAAATTACGTTGTTTTGGTCGCGCTCGAGCCAAACATATGGAAAATAACGATCCTACGGCGCGAAACGTCGAAAATTTTGAGATTTGTCGATAAAAAGATGTTGATTTCCATTTATTCCCATCATAGGCGCTCAAGGTCATACTTTTAGAGGGGGTGAAAACGAAAACTTGGTAGATGGCTAAATGCTTCGTAAAAACTGTTGTATAGCCCTTTTTGGCTCAGAAAATTAGCTATATAGACTCTTTGGGTGCAGAAAACTAGCTATGCAGCCTTTTTGGACTCATAAATATAGCTATGTAGCCTTTTTGGACTGAAAATAGCCGTTTAGATCTTTTTTGAGTCAAGAAAATAGCTATATATCCTTTTCAAACACAGAAAAGACAAATATATGGCATTTATGAGCTCACACGGTAAATTTCTGAGTCCAAAAAAGCTATATAGCTAGTTTTCTGAGCCCAAAAATGCTATACAGCTAATTTTGTGAGCCTAAAAAAGCATATACAGCAATGCTTTTTCGGCCAAAATGGCTATATGGCTATCAGTTTTTCAGAGCTCAGTGGGGAGTGATGCTCTTGTATAATTCCCATGCATTATATTACCTTTTCAAAATTATTTTGGAATTTTTCTACACCATCGCTCTTTTAGAAACGCTCAAAAACGCCTCTTTTTTGGCTACCCTAAAGGTTCTCGAGATATAGTCCGACTTTTAAACATTTTTGTCTCCCCGTTTCCCAGCCCCCTCTCCCGAAATGAAATCCTGGATACGTATCAGCATATGCATGCACAATGCACATATTCAACGATGCCCTTATTTTGACTTATTATACGAAATCTAAGGGTTCACAGTACGACGAAACGTCTGCTAGCATGGAAAAGTCGAATTATTGAACCCCAAAGCGCCTGTGGACGAAAATTTAGGTTTTTTCGTTTTTCACCTTAATCTCGCTTTGTTTTTCCCAAAAAATTTCCGATTTGTTCTTCGGGTGGTCTATATTCACACACCACCACGTGCATGTCGTCCGGTCATCAAATCTTGAGGTAGGAGAGGGGATTAAATAAGTAACGTCCTCCACAAAAGGCTCCTATCCATATGTGGGCAGCACCAAATATTTTGAGGGGTAATGCAGGATTTTTCAAAGGTCTGGAAAAATGACTGTCAAATCAACTCGGTTTTTCATAATTTTGGCGCATTTATTCAAGACATGTGCATTTATCTATGGTCAACGTTATCGTCATCGAGCATACGAAGTAACGGATTTCAATCAAAATAAATAATTGAAAATTAAAATAAAGCATCTAAGTTAACCGTTTTACCTATCGATTTAGCATATGTTATGAATTACAAACTATTCGAAGTTTTTCTGTCCATTAAACGGCATAGCGATACTTGCGAAGTTAGCATATTCGCGTGCTTTAGTAAATTTTTAATTCTTTTCGCAAATTTTATTTCATTTAAGTTTAAATTATGCAAGCGTTTTCACTATACATGTAACGGCTCGAAATTTGGGATGGTTCCGGCCATTTTTAGGGGAGGGGGTAAACGACCTCCGATTTCTGGCTAAAAACGGTTAAAAACGCCTAAAAACGGCCAAAAAATTCAATTTTTGCCAAAAATCGGGGGGATGGCACAGAAGGGCATAGGAGGGGTGAGATGTGGGTATTACCCCCCCCTCAGATTCTGGAAAAGTGGGTACTATCAGGCGATTTTTGTGAAACGTAAGTTGATGCTGGAAAATTTTAATTTTTAGTGGAAATTTGCAGCTCAGTTTACAAAAATTTAAGTCAAGCTGGTCTGCTTACTGCAAAAACTATTAATGTTTTCATTGTCGGTCTTACGCTTTTTGTCAATTATTTGCCGTTTAATAGTGAACTATCCACTTAATGCATCGTTAAAGTAGGCATTTTTCGAAAAAATGAATTTGATGACCTCGAGAATGACATTTTAATATGCTTAAGTACGTATGTAGGTTACAATATTTATATATCCCTTGGTAGAAACGCCTGTTAGACCTCTATTTACTCTGTGACTGTTCATGGATTTCACCCCCCCCCCCTCTGGCCACCCCTACCTTGCCCACCTGTAGAGGGATGGAAGGGGAAAACCGACTTCTGGTATGTGGGGGTCCCCCCATCCCCCTGTTACATGTATTATTTATTTTCACCTTAAGGGGTGAACCGAAAACGTGGTACACCACGTAGGGGGATGGGGGGACGTCCGACTTTTGGTATGTAGGGGAGTCCCCCATCCCCCCTGTTACATGTATTATTTATTTTCACCTTGAGGGGTGAACCGAAAACGTGGTACACCGCGTCCGGGCTCGAGGCGGATCAATTCGAGTCGGCGATGAGGGAGTTGGCCCCTGAGCTTTTTGCCACCCAGCCCGATTTGCTGCATCATCTGGTCACCATCTCGAATCCCCGGCTCCTTATCGATAAGGGCGTCCGCATTCATTCCATCAACCAATGCGCCGGCGAATTCGTCGTCACTTTCCCTCGCGCCTATCACACCGGCTTCAATCAGGGCTTCAATTGCGCCGAGGCTGTCAACTTCTGCCCCGCTGACTGGGTATTTAGCTTTTTAAATTTCACCATTTTTATTTATTTTTTCTATTTATTTATTTATTTTTTGCCGCTTTCTGGTTCTTTGAAGGTGCGCCAGTCTCGGGACTTTCATTTTTTCTCATATCTTACTTCATAGCCCTCCGTTTATCGACCTCGGATGGACAGGCACGTAGCTGGCCGTCCTATTTGGGGGGGGGGTGCGGACACCACTTTTTTGGGGGGGGTGACTAAGCTTAAAAAAGCCAAAAATAGCACAAAATAACGTTTGAAAAGTGCTATTTTTCCGATTTTTCTGAATTTTTTGGGGGGGGCGAAACTCCTGATTCCCCCCCCACAGATACGTGCCTGCGAATGGACGAGCATTCGGGTTGCATTGCCGGAGGAAAGTTGCATTATTCTGGATTCGAACCCTGGATATTGCGATCATCAGATTCAAGTGTTAATCGCTCGACCATCTCCTATCATAGGACCGCAAGGCGAACTTTCTGGGGGGGAGATGAGAGCCACAAATTGGTAGATAGCTATGTGCTTCGTAAACACGGTTCTACAGCGAAAAAACAATGGTATCGCTTTAAAACAATCGTTCTTGAGTATTTTGAGCAAATTGATAGGCTTTTTTGAACCCACAAACATAGCTACATAGCCTTTTTAGACTCTCAAACATAGATATAATATAGCCTTTTTGGACTTAAAATAGCTGTTTAGCCATTTTTGGAGCCGAGGAAACAGCTATATGTACATCCTTTTGAAACTCGGAAAAGACAACTAAGCATTTCTGAGCTTGAAAAACGCTACGTAGCTAGTTTTCAAGCCCAATGAGGCTATATAGCTAATTTTCTGAGTCCAAACAAGGCTATATAGCTAGTACGTTTTTTCGGCCAAAATCGCTGATAGCTATCAGTTTTTCAAAGCTCAGAAGGAGTAATGCCCTTCCCATCAGCCTCCATGCTCTTGTATGCCTCCTATCTTATTAATAATAATTATTATTATTGTTATTCATAATAATAGTTATTATAATTATTGATATTTTTATTATTGTTTAAACTGATATTATTATTATTATTATTATTAATATTATTATTATTATTATTATTCTTATCATTATTATCATTATTTAATAATATTATTATTATTCTTTAATAATATTGTTATTATTTATTATTCTATTCAAATATTATTATAATTACTAATTGTTATTATTACTTAGTAATATTATTATAATTATTATTTATTCTTATTATTATTATTATTATTATTATTCTTGTTATTACATATTATTTCGATTATTGATCATGAGAATAATAATCATACATGTAAAAGGGGGATGGGGTATCCCCACCCAGAGTTGAACGTCCCCCCAGGCCCCTAAGTCAAAAATTTTTTGACCCTTTCCCGATTTTTCTTTTGAAAAAATTGAATTTTGTCGGTTTTGACGTTTTTTGGCCATTTTAACCGGAAATTGGGGTCATTTAATCCCTCCCCCCGAAATTGGCCCGAGGTCTATACATGTATTTGACGGCTCAAAATTTAGGAAAGGTTGGTCCCCGGCCATTTTTAGGAGAGGATAAATTACCTCCAATTTTTGGCCAAAAAACAAATAGAAACGGCTAAAAATCGCAAGTTTTGCCTAAAATCGGGAAGGGGTCTAAAAATTTTCTGACTTGTGGGATGGAGGGGGACGACCATCTTTGGTGGGGAACCCCCCCCTTCCGCTGTTACATGTCTGTGAGGGAGCCCTCATCCAAAGTTTTGAGCCGTTACATGTATGATAATATAATAATTATAATAATTAATTATTATTATATAATATTATTATTATTATATTATTATTATTATATATTATTATTATTAGTAATTATTATTATCATTATTAGTTTTATTATCGTCATCATTAGCATCATCATTATGCCTGTTTCCTCCGAATTAAATTATTATTATTTACTTTTTACTTATGTATGTGATATACCTGTTTTTTGTTTTTACCAATGTTGTTTGTTAGTTACACGTGCTTCGATATAAATAACCCAATGAAATGACCCTTTGCCTACTTTGGCAATAAATTTAGGCCGTCGCGCCTTTCTTCCTTCGGATACGTTCAAATTTCTCAACTTATCAATAAGATGCACTTCATCGCTTATATTTACGCACGTTCATAAAATTATGTAATATATGGGCGCGAGTGGATTAAATTGAATATTCAGTAACTGGTTTCATTAATTATTACTTAAACGCCGGGATTCTCTTCAAATATCAAATTTTTTTGCAATTTTCCTGGTAAATGTGATAAAGTAAGGAATTTTTTCATCGATTTTGTTTATAAATCGTGTGATTCACGCAACTGTACACGTCGAATGATTAATTTTTCTCCTAAAACTCGATGTAAAGCTTTATGAATATAATTAGATTTAAAAAAAGTTAATTAATATGTCAAGTTAGTAGGCTCAGTAGTTCTACAAAACATAGTCAAAAAAATGAGTATGGGGCGAGCGGCCGAAAATATGATGGCTTTCGGCCGAACACATGGCGAAAAACGATTAGGATGGGGCGGATTTAAGGAGGGGCGGTGGGGGGGCGGCCGCCGCTCCCCCCATTGGCCAAAAATATTTGGCGAGATAAAGAATGGATATGCGATTTGCAATGATTTTTGGCCGTCAAGGACCATATGCCCTAAAGAGATGGAGCGTCGTCAGAGACGCCGAAAAATAAGTTTTCTCTAGCGTATTTGCCATTTTTGGGCCCAAAAGAGCACTTTTAAATTTCACCCCCCTCCTAGTCACCATCGTGTGCATGTTTGAGTCGAATCCCGCTAAGAAAACAGCCTGGGGGACCAAGGGATTCCTTATTTAGTCATCAAAATTGTTTACAAACCGAGTTCATAATTATTTAGATTTATATGTAGCTCGCGCCCGCTTTTATATTCGAAAGCAGGCGCGGATTTAGGGCGGGGCGGCCGCCCCATCGGCCCCCCCCATTGGCCCAAAGTAGTGCGCGAAATTAAGGATTTTTAAGCGATTTTTAGCGATTTTCGGGTTAAAACGGCTAATTTTTCCGCCCAACTCTGGGTTCCGCCCCCCCCCCCCTTAAGGGTACCGCCCCCCCTTAGGGAAAATCCTGGATCCGTCACTGTTCAAAAGTAATATAACACGGCAGACTGTATCTCTGAATATTGTTGATCTGTGCACAGAGAATATTTAATATCCAATACAGCTGTTTACAAACCGGGTTTGGCCGACAAAAAATGAAGTACCGTGTCATTAGGTCACGTGTTCTAGTCTAGTGTTTAATACCCGAGGCGACTAGCACGCTGTCATGTACAAATTGGTCTTATGAGCCGCGTTTATTATCCGTTATTCGAGTGCTTATTAAGCGGATTTCTTAATGGGTTAAAAAAGCAGTTTGGCAGGGACCGAACGGAAAGGTTTTCATGAAGCGGAAGTGTCGGGTGGTATCCGAGTATTCAGGTCCGTATCCAGGGGGCGGGGGGGGGCGCCGCCTCCCCCCCCCCCCGAAATGTGAAAATTTTTTGTTTTCCCAAGGGTCCCCCAAAGGGAAAAATGAAAAATTGGCGAAGTTGGTCTGAAACACCGCCAAAACAGGTTTTTAGTGTACTTTTGAGCTAGAAAACACAAAATTTTCCGGCGCTTCGCGCCGGATTTATTGTTTATGTAAGGTTTTGTCTTCTAAACCGCTGAAAATCGCTCAAATTTGAGTTAGACATAGAAAGTATGTCAATTTTTTTCTAACGCTTTGCGCCGGATTCATTGTTTAGCTATAGTTTTTGCCTTCTAGCTCACTCAAAACAGCTCAAATATGAGTTATGACATGGGAAAAGGCCTGTATCCAGGGGGCGGGGGTCCTGCCCCCCCCCGAAATGGGGAAAAAATTTTTGTTTCTCTCAAGGGTCCCCCGAAGGGAAGAATGAAAAATTGGCGAAGTGCGTCTGAAACAGCGCCTAAACAGGTTTTTAGCGTACTTTTGAGCTAGTAAAGTCAAAATTTTCCGGCGATTCGCGCCGGATTTATTGTTTAGGTATAGTTTTGTCTTCTGAACCGCTAAAAATCGCTCAGATTAGAGTTAGATATAGAGAGCATGTCAATTTTTTTCTAGCGCTGTGCGCCAGATTCATTGTTTAGTTATAGTTTTTGCCTTCTAGCTCACTGAAAACAGCTCAAATTTGAGTTATGACATTTGAAACATGAAATTTTTCCGGCGCTTCGCGCCGTATCTATTGTTTATTTATGTTTTTTTGTCTTCTAGTCCGCTCAAAACCGCTCAAATTTGAGGTTGATATGCAGAGCATGTCAATTTTTTCGGCGCTTCGCGCCGAATTATTAATTATCCGTATTGTTTTTCTCTGTAAAGCACAATGATTAAGTACAAAGGCACAAGATAAGAAATAATTCGCCGATTAGGTGATGAGAAATCAGCTTAAATGATAAATTTGCTGTATATCAAAATGAAATAAAGTGAAAATTTTTTAATTTTTTTGTTGAAATTTTTCTTCACCGTTGTATAGAGCTCGCCGAGATACGCTCAAAACTGTCTTTATTTTCGCCTATCTCCTAATGGTTCTCGAGATATCTGGTCTCAAAAATTTTCGGCCCCCCCGAAATAAAATCCTGGATACGGGCCTGCGAGTATTCATATACGTAACGGCTCCACAGTTGGGGGGGGGGAATCCCGGCGGCCATTTGGCAATGTCTTAGGGGGGTGAATGACCTCCATGTTTTGGTCATAAACGACCAAAAATCGCCTGAAAACAGCCGAAAAAATTCGATTTTTTTCAAAAAATTGGGGGAAGGGTGCAAAAAATTTTCTGGCTTTTGGGGATGCAGGACGTCCGACTATGGGGGGATCCCCCACCCCTCGTTACATGTACGCGAGTACTTATTAACGTGGTTCGACTGTAATTAATTTGTTATACTATATTTTTATTATTTTCTAATTACATTTTAATATTTTGCTTCTTAATTTTAATACTGTGCATCGATTTTTCAAAATAATGGACAAATACTTTTTGTCAGCTGGCCCGCGGGCGCCAGTGTATCGAACACTATTCCGATTTGCGCCGCATGTGTGTTTTTTCGCACGACGAGCTATTGGTCAATGTGGCCGCTTCGTGCGACCAATTGGAAATGGGCGTCGCGTGGGCGGCACGTGACGAATTGGCGGCTATGATTAAGCTGGTTGGATTTATATTTAATTGATTTATTATCCATTTATTTCTTTATTTACTTATTTAATCAATGATTTATTTATTTGTTTATTTAATGAATTAGTGATTTATTGAGTTAATTACTCGTTCGTTCATTCAATTATTCATTTTATTCAGTTGATCGATTATTTACTATTATTTGGCTACATATTTATCTGCTCATTTATTTGATTATTTATGTGCATATTCAGTCAATTAATTATTTATTTGCTTATTTATTTTCATTGAATTACATATTTATTTATTTATTTGGTCAATTAATTATGTTATTGAATTATTTATTTATTTTCATCTTTTTGGGGCTGATAACTTTCCTCGAATCCTTTGCATTTGGGTCCTACGGAATAATTTTAAGTCGATCCGAAGCTTGGAATATTTATCGTCACTATTTCGTTCGACGACCATGCATGATCTTGGAATTGGGGGGGGGGGGGTTGTGTCCTCCTTCCCCCAGAAAAATTCTCACCTTCGCCTCGCTAAAACGTTTTCTCCTCCCTCTTCCATAGAATTGCAGATTTTTTCGAAAGTTCATAGACATTTTCTAAAAATTTGTAGAAAAGGTGCTTTTTATAGCGTTTTTGGCCTATATATTTGTTAAACGTGCCAGATTTTTCGGCGCTTCGCGCCATTACACTCATGTTTTGACTATATTTTGTTAATTTGTTTGACTTTTCTGATTTTTTTGAATTTTTTTCGCTTTTATGTCCTAGGAAAATAGAGCATGGTCACGAAACGCCGAAAAACGATGTTTTTGACGCATACCTATCATGTTTGGGCCCAAAGAAAGGAACTTTATGATTTCACCCCTCCCCCCTTAGATTTCCCATACTGTGCATGTAGGTCGTCGACGACAATCAAGTTAAATGATCCCAATCGCGTTAGCGCAGTACTGTGGCTAAGGGAATTTTGCAATTTGTGCCCCTGTTATGTACTTCGGGAAAAGAAGCCTACAGACCCCCTGAATTCGATTTTTTTCCTAAGTTTTCGTTTTTTTACAGTTTTTGATGCCAATGTATACGGATTGATGAAAAAATGTATGGACAAATTGCTTTTTTTCTCGCATATAAGGTCAGTTTTTAGTAATTTTTTGCTCTTTATAACTTTTTCATTTTCGCATTTCGTCTCTGGTCATGTATAGCCTACATAGCACTCATACACGCACAATATGGGAATTTTTTGGAGTCAGCATATATGCACAGCATGGGAATTCTAGGGGGGTTGAAATTATGAAGTGCCTTTTTGGGTCCAAAAATTGTAGGTACGCGTCAAAAACATCGTTTGTCAGCGTTTCTGACGATGCTCTATCTTTCTAGAGCATAAAAACATGAAAAAATTTCAAAAAAATCAAAAAGTCGGAACAAATTGAACAGAATATAGTCAAAACATGAGTATAATGGCGCGAAGCGCCGAAAGTTTGGCACTTTCGAGCAAATGGATAGCTGAAAACACTTAAAAAAGCATCTTTTCTACAAATTATCTGAAAATTTTTGATAAACTTCAGAAAAATTGCCAATTCTCGGGGGGGGGGTGAAAAAATTTTTGCGAGGGGTCAAAATTTTTCTGGGGGATCGAACCCCTGAACCACCCCCTCCCGACCAAGGTCATGTATGGGAGTCAGCCCTGAAATATTTTTAATAATGTGTCGTTTTTGGGCTTGAAAACGGTGGGCACTGGGCACACATCAAAAACACCGCTTTTTCGACGCTTTATACGATGCTTGTTCTCTCTAAAAATGTGAAAAAATAAAATAATTTCGGGAAAATTCGGAAAACATTGTAAATCCAACAAATTAGTGTGAAAAAGTGAAACGCCGAAAATTTTACACTACTTGAGCCAGAAGTTAGCTAAAAACGCTTAAATCTGCACACTTTCTACGATTTTTTTTGTCGGAAAATTGATCATTCTGATGAGTCGCTCTCTGCTATTTAGCGGGGGTCAGCTGGAGGGTCGAACCCCTTCCCCTAAGAACTTGTGAAAAAAATATTAAAAATAAATTTAAAAGAGAAATACAAAAAATATGAAAAAAACATTCGTCCTTACCATACATGCACAGCATGGGAATTCTGGGGGGTGAAAACCGAAAGTGCCTTTTTTGGGCCCAAAAATGGCCGGTACGCGTTAAAAAACATCGTTTTTTGGCGTTTCTGACGATTCTCTATCCTTCTAGAGCATAAAATCATGAAAAATATTTCGAAAAAAGTCGAATAAATTGACCAATATATCGCTTAAAACATGAATATATGGCGCGAAGCGCCGAAAAATTTGTCGATTTTGAGCAAATAGATAGCCAAAAACCCTTAAAAAGACTTTTTTCTATCAATTTTCAGGTAAGTTTAGGAAACTTTTGAAAAATCGCCAATTCTGGGGGGGTGAAAAATTTTTTGCGGGGGGTGAAAAATGATTCTGCGGGGGTGAAAACTCCCCAAACCCCCTAAGATCATGCATGGCCCTTACGCTCATTTACACTCTCGAGCATATTATCACTCTCCGAGACAGTGCATTTGCAAAAATTAATTTTGACTAGCTTTGATTAATTTTCAATTTTTAATTCAATTATTTTTATCTCCATTGAGATTAATTTCTAATTTATCGAGTTTTATTTATAAAATTTAGAATTGATTTTTAATGGATTTGAATGGATGCCGCACTTAGAGTGTGCGGGCATACGCTTTAGGACACGCGTGTGTTTTGGGGGTTGGTAGTTAGTAGTGATCGACCGGAGATCCGGCTCCGGTCGGCCGTAGCAACATGGTCCAATCCGGCTCCGGCCGGATCCGCTCGGCCGTGTGGCCGCTCCGGTCGATCACTACTGGTTAGACCCCCCAAGAATCCGATAGACCACCCCAAAAATCAGTAGAACCCCAGAATTTGATTTTTGGCTTATTTTCCTGGAATTTTTGCCTGTTTTACGCCACTCAGATCCCCCAAAATTAGGTTGCTGCCTGGGTAAGAGTGGGACTCGGACTCTTAGTTGATTAATTAATATCGATTGATTGTTGCTATTTGATTTATTTTAACTAGCTGTGATTAATTATTAATATTCCAATTTAATAATTTTTATAATTAATAAATTAATTTCTAATTTATAAAGTTTTAATTATAAAATTCAAAATTTATTCCTAATATGTTTTGATTAATTTTCGTTAATTTTTTTCGATTCGACAATCCGTATATAATCTTATTCTTAATTCATTTGATGTCAATTGATTAATTATATTTTCTTAATTTATATTACACTGATAATTGAATAATAAAAAATAACCAATCAGTCAAGTGGTAAGTAGTTAATTAGGTACTGTTTATTACTTAATCAAATTTAAATAAATCAGGCTTTTAACGTTGTGGATTATTTACTGCCGATTTACTATTCAAAATCAATTAATCAATTAATTAAACTAAATTAATCAATTAACTCGCGCATAGTTAAACTCTCAATTTGTTGATCGTTATAAGTCGCTTGATTAACTCGAAAACATTAAGTTTTTAATTACTCTTAATTGACTGAAGCTCCCGCCCCTCTCCTACAGTCGATTCTCACTCTATTTCATGCCTGCTCTTCTGTATTTATGCATGTTAACATGCGCGTGGGGGAGATGGGGGTCTAGAGCACACCTGGGCGTGGGGGGTTGAGAGGGTATGCACTCTCCCCCAAGAAACCAAAATACCCCCCCCCCCAGAATTCAATTTTTGAAATTTTTTTTGGTTTTTTTCACAATTTTTTTATGCCGATGAGAAACGTTGAAAAATGGTGTTTTTCGTCATATAACCATCTATTAGCCCATTTTTTGACCTTTGAAAAATCTTGCACCCCCTTCCCCGAATTTCGGTGCCGCCCACCTACGGTCTACTGCCCTAGAATGGAAAAAGGGAAAATTTTTTGTGGGAAAATGAGGCAAAATGAAGGCCAAAAATGGATGAAAGTTGAAAACTTTCTATAAAACCGCTTTGAAGTGACCAGAAATTTGTGTAATATCGTTGTTTTAACGTTCGCTTATACCAAATTTTGATATCGTTTTGTCCCAAGAAAAGCTCAGTTTTTGTCCCCCTCCCGAGACCGGCTGACCTCCCCCTTCAGATCGGCCATGCTGTGCGTCTGTAATTGTGTCTGACTTGAGCTATTACTGACCATACGTGTAACAGGGAGAGAGATGGAGGACCCCCCGCTACCCAAAGTCGGACGTCCCACTACACCCCTAAGCCAGGAAATTTTCGACCCCCACGGTTGTTTTTTGGTATTTGACAGAGATTTTTCCCGATGTACAAAGTCTTTTTTGGGACCGTCTTTGTACATGTATATACAAAGATTTTTGGAAAGACAAAAACTGCAAAAATGTCTGAAATTCGCTAAAATTTTCGGCGCTTCGCGCCGAAATCAGTAATCGTGTGTTCTATATACCTTTATAATGGCGAAAAAGGATAAATGTCAACTTTTTTCGGCGCTTCGCGACGATTATTAGTGATTTTTGCCCTCAGAAACCCAAAAAGTTAGCTAATATACACCACTAAAGGTCGGACAACTCTGTTTTTACCACACTAAAATCGCCACTGTACCATATTATAGTACCCAAAAATTTGTTTACTAAATGTGCAGCGACTTTCAGGGACCATCTTTGTACATGTACTAACGGAACCTTATACAAAAGAGACGGCCCCCCTCTCCCGATTTTCGGGAAATAATGATTTTTCGGCCGTTTTTAGCCTTTTTTGGCCGTTTTTAGCCATTTTGGTCGTAATTTGGAGGTCCCGCTAAAAATGACCGGGACCCCCCCCGAATTTCGGGGAGCCGTAACATGCATGTTACTGACGATAAGATATTAGAAAAATAACGCGATGTTCTCTATGTTGAATCCCAACGTTTTTAAATGATAAATTTATTTGAAGATTAACGATCGCCGTAAAAAGAATGTATCAACCAGACCAGACTTAAAGCTTTAATTGAAATGAATGAAATGCACAAAGTGTAGAGGCTGATATATTTCAATTTTTTTGCCTTCGTGCTAAATTCCACATGCATATGATCGGTGCATTCTCGAGAACATTCTTCGTAGCCAATATTTTTTTAAATTAGTAAGAAGTGAGTAAGTTTACACGTTTTGCCAAATTTCTCCCCGCTCTAATATTTTGGGGCCATTCCTAGCTCGAAACCATGTTTGTAATAAGGGAGATGGGGGATCTCCCACCAAAAGTCGGATGTCCCCCATCCCCCCAAAGCCGGCAAATTTTTGACTTTTTTCCATTTTTGGAAAACATCGAATTTTTAGGCCGTTTTTAGGCGTTTTTTGGCCAAAAATTGGAGGTCACTTACCCCCTCCCCACTGAGTAGGGCTATGATCGCACCCCCCCAATTTTAGAGCCCTCGGGTATGCTTGAAACCCTAATTCCTGGCCTGTTCTAGATTTCGACTTCCGAACTTTTTACATCCTTTCGAATCTGCCCGGTCTTGAAATTTTCAGGCATGTAGCTGGCCGTCCTATTTTGGGTGGACCACCACCAATTTTGGGGGACTAAGCCCAAAAAGGCCATAAATAGCACAAAATAACGTTTGAAAAGTCTTATTTTCCCGATTTTTTTCTAATTTAGAGGGTCCGGACCCCCCTTTCCCCCAGAGATACGTGCCTGGAAATTTTAATCCTGATCTGACAGATTTTCGTCTGATTTGACTACGTTTGTCCTGGTCTGAGCCTATTTCTCTTGAAGTATCTAGGTTTGCTTTAAAATTGCGAAATTTGGCTTGGTTTGTACATATTTGGTTCCCTCCCGAAATTTGTCTCGCTACCGTATCGCCCTTTGAAATTTCGGCAAGAACTTCGTAACTATATACTGGATTTACCGACATTTCCGAAAAATTTCTAAAAATCGCATTTTTTGGCCTAAGAAACGATAGATGCCCACCAAGATCTTTGTTCTTTGAGCTTACTGACCACACATTCCCATAGGGGGGGTATTACCCCCACCTCAGGGTACAAGACTTGAATCGCTGTCTGACGATTTTGAGCTATCAAACGTTTTCTGCAATGATTTTTGGGTACAAAAGCAGCGCAGATGTTAAAAAGTTTTCCTGGACTAGTACATTTCTGTTTTATTTACCCGCAAAATACCTAGAATGAAGTAAAAATGATCTGAAAAGTCAAAATTTTCGATGAATTCTTATATTTTTCACTTACAAGAGTGACGAAAGTAGTCAAAATGGGGCAAAAAGTTAGTTAAAAATGCAGTTTTTCAAATTAAAACATGCTATAATAGGATGTTTTAAGCGTTTTGCATATTTGACTGCAAAAAAGGCTAGAAATCTAAATTAAGTGGTCTCAAATTTTGAGATTCCACCCCTCTGAACTTTCGACCTTGCGAAACTGTTACTGACAATGCTCATTCTTTTATAGACTATGAAAGCATAAAAACATTTAAAAACATTTGGCTCACTTGAACAAAAGATAGCCCCGAATATTTTTGCTTATAATTTGACCATTTCGAGGCAATGGAGCTGTCAAAACGCTTAAAATAATACCTTTTCCATCATTTTTTTGCGGAAAATCGAAAATTCTAGTGTTAAAAAATTGGAAGTGGGATGAAAACTGTTCTTTTCGGGGGAAGGCGATAGTCTTCCCGCCAAATCTGCCCTCTGCCTAAGATCGAGTGCGACCTGGACCTTAGATGCACAGCATGTTTGAGGTGGGGTCGGGCGTAAGCTGATTTAGTAGGGGTCAAAAATTGAGCTTTTTCCGGGATAAAATGACCTTAAACTTGGCACAAATGCTAAAATAGTATTTCAACTACGTTGATTCGCGATTTCTGGTCAATTCCAAGCGCTTTTATATAAAATATTTTTCACATTTCTGCCTCATTTAGCTCGTTGTCCCCAGAAAATTTCCCATTTTTTTCATTCTAGAGGTCCCTAGACCGCCAAACCCCGCCCTTCCCTCTTGCAGGTCTGGTCTGGACCAGATATGACGTGAAGTATTTGGGATACTAGACCACAAGAATGGAAAAATGAAATTTCTGAGGAAAATGAGGCAAAATGATGAAAAAATTGATTAAAATCGAAGATTTTCTCAAAAGTGCTTCAAATTGACCAGAAACTGTGTAATAACGTAGTTTAGACGTTATTTTAGCGCTTATAACACTTTTTGAGATGATTTTGGCATCAGAAACGCTCAATTTTTTGACCCCCTCCTAGACTGCCTGACCCCCTGAATCCCCCTAGATCGGCCATGCTGTGCATCTATGTACGGTGCACAGCATGGGAATTCTGGGGTGTGGTATGGAATTATAAAGTGCCTTTTTTGGGCCCAAAAATATTAGTACGCGTCAAAAACATTGTTTTTCAGCGTTTCTGACGATTGCTCTATCTTTCTAGAGCATAAAAACGAAAAGAAATTTCGGAAAAAAATCAGAAAAGTAGGAACAGATTGAACATAATATAGTCAAAACATGAGTATAATGGCGCGAAGCGCCAAAAATTTGGCACTTTGGGGATGGGTGAAAAGCGGGGAGGGGGGGGTTAAAATTTTTCAAAGGATGGGGGCGAAACCCCACCCCCAAGATCGTGTATGGTCCGTACTCGGATCTTAAAATTCTTATCCGGCTTTGTTCACGAAATGTCACCGTGCTATTCTTTGCTGTTTTTTTGGGTCACGGATCTGGTGTTCGTAAAAATTTGAAAACATCAAATATTTTATCCTAAAAACCACATATAACCCATGTTATAAGACACTGTTTAAACGCGTAGGAAACAGAAAGACGTCGCGTGTTCAGAATAAAATGGCCCAATTGTTGCTACCAAAGGACCTTATTCGAACAGACGACCGAGGAAGAGCGTCAGTGCATCGTGTGCTCGACGATCTGCTTCTTGTCGGCCGCCCGTTGCGCGTGTTCATTAAGTAGGTGGTTGTGTAAAGCGCTTTACACTTTATACAATGTGCATCTATCTTATGTTATATAGTACAGTTATATAATTAGATAATATTATGTATATAATGCGTTACGGATGTTATATAATACAATCCCAAAGAGTACCCTCGATTGACTTTTGAGCGTCTTTAAGTCGCTTTACACTGCACCTGAGTTATTACGTTTTTCTCGTAAAATAACTTTATCTACGGTTTTTTACAACTTTAAACTACTAACTTTGCAACGCGCGTATATTCCACAACTCGCAATCACTGTTGATTCTGTCAGTAATGCGCCGCGCGGTTGTGAACTATCGTGTAAACCAGTCGCGACCGTAGTGTAAAGTCGCTGAAAAGTAATAGACAGCATTTAGTGAATATTTCATAATTAAATTATGCAGTCGAGCTGGGATAATGCAAACCCCGGATAATGCACTTTCCCGGTCAATGCACACCAGCACACGTAGTCCCGGCTTAAAACGGTGGATTAACATAGTAAGATGCTTCGCTTAATGCAAATTCGACAATGCGTAATGCACACGACTGACAGGACCGCAGCTAATAAGTCAGTGTGTAAACGCACACACGCTTAATGCACACCTCGGATAATGAGCACGCTGTACTTCGGATAGTGGACACGTCGATTACTGATATTTATTGCACACTATGTTACCTAAATGCAGTTCTAAGACACGAATTGTTATTACCACACTATATATTCTACACCAAAGGCAAGGGTACAATATTCGTCGTCTTTACACTTCTTTTTGTCAAAGTATGAAGGGGATAATAGATTTTTTCAGTTAGAGTTGGAATTTTAAGTAAATTTCACACCCCGGCCAATGCAAACGCTCTGATAATGCAAACTTTTGGCCGTGGCCCTTAAGGGGCTTGCTGTGCATTATCCTAGTGTGACTTTAATCCGTAATATAACTAATAATAGTACTAATCAATCACACGTGCGCAGTGGGGGTATGGGGTTACTTCCTACTACAACTTTTGGAAGTCATAACCCCCCCCGAGGCCATTTTGGACCGAAACCGATTAATTGAGCCAGGAAATAGCGTCAAATGACGGCTAACGGCGTAATTTCAAGTGCACTCACTTATTTTTCGAGCAGTAATCTATTCAATTCTTTCATTCAGACATTTTTCCACTATTATTTCTGTATAAAATTTGTGTTACAGGTCATTCCATTGCCCTTATTCTTCTTATTTTCATCAAATCTCATTAAAAATTTCATGGAAACTAAATACGACTAATAGAGTACCTACATTGCTCGACCTTAAATAGGTAAAAGCTTACCTGGTTACCCCACTCCTCTCCTACGGAAACTCAGTTTGCACCCCAAAGCTTTTGACCGTTTGCATGCATGTATGTATAGTATTAATAATACTACAATTAGTACCTATTCATTTTTACAATCGTTTGTGATCGGTGTTTAAATAACACGTTGCATCTATTTTCTCATGTCTGGGTTTTTCGGGCCTCAAAGTTTCCTCCTGCCTAGCAGGCACGTAAGCTGGCCGTCCTATTCTGGGGGACCAACACCAATTTTGGGGAGGGCTAAGCCCAAAAAAACCAGAAACACATAGCACAAAATAGCGTTTAAAGAGTCCGATTTTTTTTTAATTTTGGGGAGGGTCCGAACCCCCCTCAACGTTCCCCTGAGATACGGGCCTGCTGCCTAGGCTGTTTTTGAACTTCAGATATATGCATATATATGTAATAATTAGTCTGCCTCTTGCATGACAAGAACAAAATCGTCAATTCCTATTCGGCAACTGCTCCCATAGTTGCTACATATTATGCTTTTGCATTTGAGCAGTTTAAACAGGATGTTTTTATGTTATTTTGAGCTTTCTGTTAGCTTAAAGCAAGTCTTTACAATGATATTGTGTCTATTATACGTAGGCGCTACCCTTACTTACGCTTTAATTGCTTTTAGACTGAATAATAAAGAAGTACATAAGCACTAAGGTAGTGTAAAGTAAAAGTTCTTTTTCGCCATCTACGCGTTACTTAACACGGCGATATTTTTAGACAGGATAGTTTGCCTTCGTCACGTTGTTCAGCTGTGCGATTCGTGTCCATCTACCGACTTTACACTTAAGTGAGGTTTACACGTATTTTCGCACATTTTATGCTTTACACTTTCTTCGCCATTCCGTTCAGTTATCGGTACGACGAAAGCGAACTCGATCAGATGCTAAGTCGGCTGAATAATCGAGTGGCTATGTTCGACCAATGGTGTCAACGGGTCAAGACGGCGTTTGAATTAAAGGCCGAACAAAGATTAGGTAATACACTCTTGCAGATCTCTTGTTTACACTTAAAGTCAGTTTTAAGCGATGGACAAGCGCTAATTTTCTTTACACCGCTACACCGCGATTTATCGCTATGGCCTACGCTTGTTAACACTTTGAAATTTCTCGTTTACACTTTTGACAGTTTACAGTAACCTTGCATATTACATTCATATTTGGCACTTGTTTACACTGCGATATATCGTCCTACCCTAGTCCACTTTACACTATATCGTATAATACTGACCAACTGGCCCAAGAAGCCGAAAAACATGAAAAACCTTTGGTACGTTAAAAGAATATAGAAAAGTTTTTGTATGCTTATATGAACTATGGTTAAATTTTTAGCTTGTTTTCATTTGTATGTTGCACCTTTATTTGCTTATTTTGTATCTTTAGGATTTTGTATTTATCAATTTTCGTATTCTCGTTTGGTTTAAGTCTATTATCCGGACGAATGTCTTGGAATTACTTTAAATTTAAGTGTGGAATTTTCAGCTTCTTTATCAATTTTAATTTTTTTCCTATCTCACGTAAACAATAGAAAAACCCTGACTTAATTACTCAAATTTACTTCGATTTAGTTTACACTGTTTAGTTCTCCTCTAGTGTGCAATAGTCGCTTCGGTTGATTTCGCAATAATCTGTGCTATATTTATCGCGCTGTTATTATTTTGCGGCCGTCTTCTTTACACTCTGCACTTCCTTTACACTCTGCACTTCCTTTACACTCTGCACTTCCTTTACACTGTAGCGTTTCCTTTAAATTGCAGTCTTTTTCTTTACACTCATTCAATCTTTCAATTCAAAGTTATTTTTCGTAATTTTTTATGCTCTGCTTCTCTTCACAAGCTCGTTTTTCGGTTAGATTTTACATTTTTTTTACTAGAACTTCAAGATTTAAAGCGCCTATTAGACGAATCAGAAGCGGGCTGCTACCCTTGGAACGAACTCAGAAAATCTTTAGCATCATCGCTCAAGCAAATAGAAAAATGTTCTTCGGCTGCCGATCAATTAATAGCTCAAAAAATTCGTCCAAATTTTCAGTGAGTTTGCGTTTCGAGTGTAAAGCGATTTGAGTGTAAACAAGAAATCTTTTTCCTATAATTGAACCGTACGTATTTTAGCGTAAGTTGTAAATGGCGATAGATGTAAAAAATCATGAGAAATCATACTTTTAATTAATTTTTATTTTTTTAAAATTTTTTCATCCTTGCACATTGTAAAGGAATGAATGAAAATAGAATACACGCTTTAAAGTGTAAAGAGCAACGCGAGTTCGAATGAGTTGAACCTTACTCCTCGAAATTCTGAAAATAATATTCAGATGTAAACGCCGCGATTTCGTGGGTTTTAGAAAAAATTTTTTATATAGATGCAGAGTCTTTTATGTAATTAAAATAAATTTTTGGTTCAAAGCCTGTTTATAGAAAATATGTAATTTGGAGCAATTTTCTACGTTTAGATTGAATTTCGGCGTACTCGCAAAATTATCGGTCTATCGGGTGCAGTATAAAGCCGTTTTTCTATTGTAAATTTTTGCACCGTACAAGTTGTCTTTTACCCATATAGTTATGGCCTCTAAAAAACCTTTTTTCATGTTTTTTTCATATTTTCATTGTTGCAAGCACCCCAGTCCAGAAACTTATACACTCAGAGCAATCTCCCTCCATCTTTCGCCACTTAGTTGATTTCATAGATCCCTTCAGTCTTAGAGAAAAAATCGATCAAAGTCAACACTAAAAAAACCAGCGAATTCCATTTGGGAAGTAAAAAAAAAACTGGGGAAAAAACTACCCCCAAAATGTTATGCGAAGCGCGTGGTTTGCAGCGCAAAATAGTTAGTTGACCTAGCATGATCATATTTTTTGAAAAAAAATAATTTTTTACGATATTTTCGTTCATTTTTTCACATTTATATGAAAATCAATAATTTTTTACTGAATTTCATTTAAAGTTCTATGAATTTCACAAATAAAGTCTTCAAGTGATATAAGCAACTCTAGGTAAGTCTCTTCTATGTACATCCTCTGCATGAAATCAGTGCAAAATTATGCAACTTATGAAAATTAATTTCGCTGCCATGGCAAAGTATACTCAGGATTGGTATTTTTTTAGGTAACAGTGGTTATTTAGGTTACAATCAGTGTTTGTTTTTTTGTACAAAATCCGTTTGTACATGTACAAAGTTGGTCCCTAATAGTCTTTGTACATTTCGTACACACAAATTTTTGGGTACTATAATATGGTACAGTAGCGATTTTAGTGTGGCAAAAACAGAGTTGTTCGACCTTTGGTTACGTATTTTAGCAATTTCTAGGTTTCTGAGGGCAAAAATCAGTAATAATCGTCTCAAAACGGCGCGAAGCGCCAAAAACTTTGACATTTTTCCTTTCAAAATGCAATTTCTGAAATTATAAAGATATATAGAACACAATCGCTCATTTCGGTGCGGAGCGCCGAGAATTTTTGCGAATTTCGAACCTTTTTTTGCAGTTTTTGTCTTACAAAAAATCTTTGTACATGTACAAAGGCGGTCCCTAAAAGTCTTTCCACATCGCGAAAAATCTCTGCCGAATACAAAAAAACCGTGGTTACAATCGAACTTTTTTGGCAGTTTTTGGTAGAGCTGTGCCGGGGCCGCCTTTTTTGCCGGGGCCGGGCCTGGCCGGGGCCAAGTAAAGCGTGCTTTACCGTGTTCATAGTACGACCCTACCCTACCCCTTATACCTATGTACATATATATTCTTGCTAGTAGATATGCGCGTCAAGCGTTAATATTTGTTGGCATTACAAGATATAACAGAACATGGGCATTGGGAGGCTTGGGACGTGGGCGTGGGGGGTTATGGGTATGCATCCCCCCAGAAGTTGGAATACCCCCAGAATTCAATTTTTGAAATTTTTTTTGCTTTTCTAGCGATTTTTTGATGCTAAGGGATAGTGCTCGACGAGAAACGTCGGAAAATGGTGTTTTTCACCACCACCCCCCAGAAATTTTTTCACACTCCCAAAATTTCGGTGCTGCCGCCCACCTATGGTCTAGACCCCCAGAATTCACACTCTCCCCCAAAAAATAATCCGCTAGACGCCCCAGAAATTGATTTTCAGAATTTTTTTGTGTTTCTGCGATTTTTTGATGCTAATGGATAGCTCTCATTGAGAAACGCAAGAAAACGGTGTTTTTTCGCCCTACCATATATTATAAGGCGCTTTTTGAATTCGAAAAAGTTTTGGAACCCTATAATTTTTGAGCGGCCCATGTATGGATTTAACTCCTCTGACTTGGACGCGTTTTTCAATTAGCTTTACTTCCCACTTTTTAGGCTTATTATTCTATTTGTTCTGATAGACGTAGCTGTCTGCTACCAAGCAAGCTGGAAAGCTCGGCTATATGAATTGCAATTCAAAATATGTCAATTTTGATTATTAACTAGAAATTTGCACCAACCTGACATAATAAAATAAAGATTTGAATTAGCAAGATGTGTGGTGTTGCTTGAAATTGAGCTTGAAGGTAAATCTGCTCAAAACATTATCAATTTTCTACATTATAATCAATTATAACACTGGCCCCGGCTCGGTGCCGGGGCCAGCCTGACCCCGGCCTGGGCCGGGGCTGGCCCCGGCACAGCTCTAGTTTTTGGGGTGATTCCCATTTTTTGTGAAAATTAAATATCAGGCATCATGTAAGGTGCTACGCAGCACATTCCTGCTAACTTTTGTAAAAAATGCGCTGGTTTTTCTAGGTTACAACTGGTATTTTTTAGGTTTGACTTTGAAGGTATACTGTAGCTATGTGGATGACATAGGACAACTAAATTTTCTTTTGACATCAGTCTGCAAGGGAGTCTAATGTGAAAACATGAAAGACTCCAGCAAATATGAACACGGGTAGAAATACTGACCCTCAAAAATGCTTTAAAACAATCATGAAAACGGCAATTTTTAGGAACTTTTCGACGAATTTATATCTCAATCTTCTGAATGATCCGGTAAGAGATCAGGGGTTAGTTGTGATCCTCACGGCATAGCTTGTTCGCCAGTATAATATCATCAGTCATCTCCTTTTGGTTATGGATAAAGGGGTGGTTTTTTAGGTTACAAATCGACTGGTTTTTTTAAAGGCCAGCAGCACTATACATGATCTTGGTGGGGGTTTCACCGCTACCCCCTAAAAAAATTTTCACCCCTTCCCACCCCGCAATCATTTTTTACCCCCTTCCCTCCCCTGAATTGGCGATTTCTTGTAAGTTAATCAAAAATTTGCTGAAAATTTGTAGAAAAGATGCTTCTTAAGCGTTTTAGCTATCTATTTGGTTCAAAGTGTCAAATTTCTCGGCGCTTCGCGCCATTATACTCATGTTTTGACTAAATTTTCTTAAATTTGTTCCGACTTACTTTTTGTGTGTGTTTTTTCTTATTTTTTATGTTTTGGGGGGACCAACATTAATTTTGGGGGCCAACACCAAGTTCGGGGGCACTAAGCCCAAAAAGGCGAAAAATAGCACAGAATAACGTTTAAAAAGTCCGATTTTTTTCTGAATTTTGAGGGGTAGTGGGGTCCGAACCCCCCAGAATTTTTATGCTGTGCATGTACAGTATTCGATTGATTGCTTCTCAATTTGGTTTTAATGGTCCTCGACTTGTTTACAATAATCGTCCGCTTTGCAAACTAATGTTAGGTTAATTGTTGGGACCATCGCAAAATTCAACCCCTCCTGTCAGCCTCACCCTGTCAGAATGCTTCCACCTTTCGAATTTGAAATTAAACATTCATATATGGTCTTGGGGGTTCAACCGCCTGCCCGGAATCAGCGATTTTTCCAAAGTTTTTATAACTTTTCTGCAAATCTGTAGCAAAAGTCCCTTTTTAAGTGTTTGGCCATCTTTTTGCACAAAAGTGTAAAACTTTGGGCGCTTTGAGCCGTATACTCATGTTTATATTAATCAATTTGATTGACTTTATTGATTTTTTTCAAAATATTTTTTATGTTTTTATGCTCTAGAAAGATGTAGCACTGTTTGGGCAAAAAAACTTTAAAAATTTCACCCCCTTCCCCCTCCCCGTAGAATTCCAATACTGCGCATGTCTGGAAACATACATTTTTCATGTTTTCACTGCTTACCGGACCCTGGAAATAAGTCCTTGCCAAGTTAGCCAGGATCCGGCCAAGGGGGCGGATCCAACATAAATTGGTCTATATCTGGGAAAATTCGCCGGGATAGCCCCGATAAAACCGCATTTTTCGTATACAAACTCGAACTCTTTTGAAAAAAATTTTTGCGCGTAGAATGCTATGAAAAATGCCATTTTTTGGTCGCGTCTGGGCCAAAATGCTAGAAAATACTTTCACATCCGGCGCGAAGCTGCCTTAAAATTGAAGATTTTACGTCAACGTTGGTCAGTTTTTTCATCTTTCCATGCATCTTTCCATCTTTCCACGCGAAAATAATGGGATTTTTTGAGCGTTTCTCGACGAGATCTAAGCCATTGTGGAGTAAAAAATTTTGAAAAATAAAAATTTTCCTGCTTGATTTCAAACTTGGATATTAAAAATCTATGTAAATTATTTTTCATTTCGCTGGGGGGCTGCTTTCCCCGCTTCCCGGCTGGTTACGCCCCTGGGCGTATGTATCACCTCTGATTTTCTTCGGACCGATAAAGAATGAGAGTTGTAAACAAAATAATAATAAAAAGAGCTAGTGAATTGCATATCTGATTGTAGAAATTTTGGGCCGGGGAGCTTCAAACTCAATCGGAAAATTTTCTTCCCACCCTAATTTTTGTCCCTCCCCAGAATTGGCGATTTTGCTAAATTAATTCGTAGAAAAGGTGCCATTTTTCACGTACACATCTGCTTGCGCAAAAAAGTCAAATTTTCGGCGCTTCGTCCGCGCCGTATACCTCATTTTTTGTTTATATTTCGTTCATTTCCCTAAATTATTCTGATATTTTTTCGAATTTATTTTTATACCATGTTGCTCTAAAAAGATAGAGAATCGTTAGAAACGGTGGAAAAATTAAAATTTTACGCGTATTCGTCGTTTTAGAGCTTAAAAAAAGTAAAAATTGCACTCCTTTCCCCAGATATTTGCCAGCATATCTCAAACTTATAAAACAAATCTTTCTATTCAATGATAAAAATTATGTCAGAATCACGGTCCAGTAAGTGCAAATGTATTCAATTTTACGGACAACTTAAATGCAAATAATATTAACAACTTTGTACAGTGCTGCCACGAAAGTTGACGCACCGTCATTGTCAAATTAATAATAGACGGTGGCGGATCTACATAGGATTTTCCAAGGGGGTGGTATCCCAACTTTTCCAAAAACTTTTGCCCTTACGCTCGAAATAGCGTTTTTTCGGTGTTTTACATTGCATACTTTTACATAAAATCACTTTTGACGCAATATTTTTTCTAATTTAAAATTTTCGACAATTTTAGTGCGAAAAAATCAATAAATTTCTTTGACTTTAACCAAAATCTGGCGCGAAGCGCCGGAAAATTTGTGGAATTAAGGCGGATAGATGTCTAGAAGCATGATTTACTGCTTGATTTCCTGTATTTATAGCGCTTGATGTGAAACATCGAAATTTTAATTGAAAATAGAAGATAACAGTGCAAAAGTAGCTGTTTCTGCTGTTAAAATTGTTTTGGAAATCTACATGAATAGAATATGGCTTTCAGATCGCCAAGAAAATAAATAAATGTCATTAATAGGTAATCATCCGGCGCGTAGCGCCGGAAAAATTTGAGAAATTATGGTCACTGACGGCCAAAAATCATTGCAAGTTGTATATCCATTCTCTATCTCGTCAAATATTTTTGGCCAATGGAGTGGGGCGACCGCCCCCGCCTCCTCTCTTAAATCCGCCCCTTATAATAGGTGGTGCGCCGCAGTGAGTAATGAGACCCCCGCAATCGCATTTTGGGGGTTCCGCTCTATGCTTAAGCATTACAGGTCGGCCAATGAGCCTTCTTCTCGGGGGTCCGCTTTTTTCCATGGGGGAAAATTTCCCAGGTGGAAAATTCAATAGTGGAAAATTTCTCCGGGTGAATTTTTGATGTCTTTTTGGTAGTAGTTAACCGTGTTTCCCTGGCACCAATGTTATAACATAGCCTGTGCTTAAGCATAGGCGGAGCGAACAAGCCCAGACATGCCCAGAATTTTTCCTTTTCAGGCTGGATTTTGATAAACATGCCCAGACCTGCCCGCCGCCGCCCGCCCGCCCAGGGCCAGGGGAGAAAATTCCCACTGTGTGGTTTGCGGGGGTCCACCTTCGGCTACCCCCGCTGTTCCATGGGTAACCCCGGGTGTTATTACCCAGGAGGTTATTTACCCCGGGGGTAATTCTTGAAGGGGCATAAGTCGAGAATCAATGGCCAGATTGGCCTGAAATTTTAGGAGTAGGATGAACACCTTATTAGCAAACTATTATAAAGAATTTTGAGGGAGCACCTACAGTAGACCAGCATTGGTTTAAACTTTCTCATATAACACTATATTTCAAGAACCAATAGGCGGATTTTGTTCAAATTTTCAGGATATGATGTATATAGGCAGTGCATGCTATGACCGGAATTTCAGCGCGCAGCCTACAGTATACCAATTTACTTTACACTTTCTCATTTGGTGCTATAACTTTAGAATCAGCGGTCGGATTTGGTTGAAATTTTCAGGACATGATGTATATAGGCGAGTAATGCTATGCACAGAATTTCAGTGCGCAGCCTACAGTATACCAATTAACTTTACACTTTCTCATATAGCATTATATTTCAAGAACTAGAGGGCGGATTGGGTTGAAATTTTAAGGGAAGGATAAACACCTTATTAGCAAACTATTATGAATTTTTTCGGAGCACCTATAGTATACCAGCATTAGTTTACACTTTTGCATATTTCAAGAACCAGCAGTCAGATTAGGTTGAAATTTTCAGAGTAGGATATATAAATCTTAGCTGTGCCACGTACATAATTTTAGCGCGCAGCCTACAGTATACCAGCATTAGTTTACACTTTCTCATATAGCACTATAACTCAAGATCCACTAGCCGGATTTTGTTCAAATTTTCAGGATATGATGTAAAAACCGTAGCTGTGCTATGTACAGAATTTAAGCGAGCAGTCTACAGTATACCAGTTTACTTTACACTTTCTCATATAGCACTATATTCTAAGAATCACTAGCCGGATTTCGTTCAAATTTTAAGGATATGATATATAAACCTTAGCTGTGCTATGTACAAAATTTTAGCGCGCAGCATACAGTATACTAATTTACTTTACACTTTCTCGTATAGCACTATATTCCAAGAACCGCTAGCCGGATTTTGTTCAAATTTCCAGGATATGATATATAAACCATAGCTGTGATATGTACAAAATTTTAGCGCACAACCTACTGTATGCTGATTTTTTATTTACACTGTCTTTACAATGCTTGATTTTTTAGCAATACTTGTCTAATGATGCTATTAGAGGGTATTTTTGCCCAAAAATAAGCAACCAGTATAGGCAAACATTGCTCAAATTTGATTATCATGCTATTTTGAGCTTCTCAAAGTTTATCAGAAAACGCCTGAAAAAGGGCGATCTTTGCCTGCTGTTCAACTTGTGGGAATTTTTAAACCCTGGTGCTAGGGTTTACTTTACAAACCTCCACACTAAATTCATTGATGAACACGTAACTTCATTCATGTCATCAGTATTGATCTAAAAGTTAGCAAAGTTTGGAATATTTTTTGTAAAGTTTGGAATTTTATGTTTTTGTAAAGTTTGGAATATTTTTTTGTAAAGTTTGGAAATGATATTTTTTGTAAAGTTTGGAATATTTTTTGTAAAGTTTGGAATAAATTTTACATGCTTAAGCATAGTACTTTTGTAAAGTTTGGAATATTTTTTGTAAAGTTTGGAATATTTTTCGTAAAGTTTGGAATGTTTTTTTGTAAAGTTTGGAATATTTTTTGTAAAGTTTGGAATTTTTTTGTCAAATTTGGGAATTCTTTGTAGAGTGTCAAATTTTATGTATCTAATCTGCATTTTCAAGCATCGTTGACACTATTTTATATGCCCTGTGCAACTCATGCTCCTGTTTTGCACCTGTAAGGATTGATTTTCCGCTTGTGAACAATATAAAAGGCACATTGCAAAATTTGATACTTGTGAATCAAGTAAACAGTGCGTATTTCTAAGATTCTTAGAGCAGTGAGATTCTTTAAGCATACAATTAAGAACTACTAAGGCTGTTCAAGTTGCGTACCTATGGATATGAAGTTATTGCACATAAAGGTGACAAACTTTAGTGTAGCTTGAACAATAAGGAACAGTTTAGATTTCTACGTATCTGCAAGAATTAGCATGAAAAAGCTGACATAACCCAAAAGTACGAAATTTTATACATATTTCTTCCTAAAATTCAACAAATTTCATGCAGAGTTTAGAAATCGGCTGATGAGAAGATTTTCGGTAGGCTTTATGAATCATGAGATTCTTTTCAATTTCTTACGTAAACACATGATTTTATCGATTAATATTAAAGAAAATCAAGTGCATGTGATTTTTGTCTTATGGGTATAATTGGAAATTGCTTTTAAAATCGGGTAAAAATTGTTGTGTTTTAGCCTTAAACGATGACACAGTACTCTGAATGAATTAAATACAATAGAAGAATAAGTGCTACACGTGTGTTTTAATCTTTTTGCACAAGGCTCTTGAGAGACATATTTTCTCAACATGCTAACAATATTTTCGATCTAACTGAAGAAATTTTTGTATTGTTTTGGAAATTTTCTTGTAAAGTTTGAAAATTTTTTCGTAAAGTTTGGAAACTTTCTTGTAAAGTTTGGAAAATTTTTTGTAAAGTTTGGAATATTTTTTGTAAAGTTTGGAATATTTTTTGTAAAGTTTGGAATATTTTTGTAAAGTTTGGAATATTTTTTGTAAAGTTTGGAATATTTTTTGTAAAGTCTGGAATATTTTTTGTAAAGTTTGGAATATTTTTCGTAAAGTTTGGAATATTTTTTGTAAAGTTTGGAATATTTTTTTGTAAAGTTTGGAATATTTTTTGTCAAGTTTAGGAAATTTTTTGTAAAATTTCAAAAATCGTTTATATTAGCTGCATTGCTGTGATATATTTACATCGTTCAGTGTGACTAGGATACGTTTAGGAAGGAGGGAAAATGTTTGTTGTCAGCAAAATTAACTAAAAGCTCGATTGCTTCTATCATAACGCGATACATGTTTTGTTAATTAAACAAAGAAACATTAAATTCTACATGCATATTTAGATAAAAGTTCTTTGAACACCGAGTTTGTAAAACATATAATCGAGGGTTGCCGCTTGAGCTGTGCATTTGTGGTATAATTGTGGTGAAACAGCTAAGGTCGTTGTCTATAAGACTGTAAATCTGACTGAAAATGAAGCAATGTTGAGAATTATTACGCGTTTTTTATGCTAAGAGATTTGATTAATCAAGAAATCCAACACCCCATTGCCTTCATAAATTTGTATCATGGCTTTTTAAATTGTTAATAAACTAATTTAAAAATCAATCTTTAGTCCCAAGTTAGGTCTCAGTGCCCAGAAATTGTGTATGAGTAGAAGAATAAGTGTTTGTATGCATTTATTTAGTAGTAATTTTAGGCGCGCTTTCAAATTATATATTCTCGTAGAACTTAAACACACACTAGAGTTTAGTTAACCTAGACTAGTGATGTGCAAAACTGCTCTAAATTGATTGAATTTACAATATTTTCACTTCATTTTGTCAATTGTTTGGCAAATATTAGTATAAATGGCATCTCGAAGATTCACCCCCAACATTAGCCCCCTCAGCACATTTATTGTTGTGACATATATGGGAGTTTGCACTAATACAAATATGTTTACAAGGTCAAGTTAAAAAATGTCAGCAAATAAACCAAAAACAGTAGGGTGGTCAACTTTTTCCAAAACAGTTCTTGAAGATCAAAAACTCCTTATTTATATATAGAGTCGCGTTTTTGGCCGGCTCTTAATGTCTATTTTTACCCGAAATGATTTCTAGTTCAGAAAACTTCAATAAAGTTCACTACTTTGAAGAGTTTTGTGCAAAATAGTGGTTATATTTCTACAACTTAATTTATTTTGGAAAGCACTTTCTAACTATTTTCTGTATGTGTGTATATATTGTGCACTTAGCAGGCATATTAAAGCAATTAAGGATAAGCGTAGCAAATTTCAGATTTAAGGCTAAAAATGTAAAAACATTTCAAAAATTAAATTTATGCAGGTTTATCAATTTTTTGGGATTAACTGGATTTTTGAAGATGATGTCTCTAAACTCTTCCTCCATGCCAATGGGTGGTTGACGGACTAAAAATCATTACAAAATTAATATCCACTATTTTCTTGCCAACTATTTTGTTGGGCCAATATGGGAAAAGGGGTGGTCGTACTAATGGTAAATTGGCTCCTGAGCAAAAACTTAAATAAATGCATACAAACACTTATTCTTCTACTCATACACAATTTCTGGGCACTGAAACCTAACTTGGGACTAAAGATTGAATTTTAAATTAGTTTATTAACAATTTAAAAAGCCATGATACAAATTTATGAAGGCAATAAGGTGTTGGATTTCTTGATTAATCAAATCTCTTAGCATAAAAAACGTGTAATAATCTCAACATTGCTTCATTTTCAGTCAGATTTACAGTCTTATAGACAACGACCTTAGCTGTTTCACCACAATTATACCGCAAATGCACAGCGCAAGCGGCAACCCTCGATTATATGTTTTACAAACTCGGTGTTCAAAGAACTTTTATCTAAATATGCATGTAGAATTTAATATTTCTTTGTTTAATTAACAAAACATATATCGCGTTATGATAGAAGCAATCGAGCTTTTAGTTAATTTTGCTAACAACAAACATTTTCCCTCCTTCCTAAACGTATCCTAGTCACACTGAACGATGTAAATATATCACAGCAATGCAGCTAATATAAACGATTTTTGAAATTTTACAAAAAATTTCCTAAACTTGACAAAAAATATTCCAAACTTTACAAAAAATATTCCAAACTTTACAAAAAATATTCCAAACTTTACGAAAAATATTCCAAACTTTACAAAAAATATTCCAGACTTCACAAAAAATATTCCAAACTTTACAAAAAATATTCCAAACTTTACAAAAAGTTTCTATGCTTAAGCATGTAAAATTTATTCCAAATTTTACAAAAAGTATTCCAAACTTTTACGAAATATCCAAACTTTACAAAAAAATTCAAACATTTAAACATACAAAAAATTTCCAAACTTTACAAAAAATATTCCAAACTTTACAAAAAATTTCCGAATTCTACAAAATATATTCCAAACTGTACGAAAAATATTCCAAACTTTACAAAAAATATTCCAAACTTTGCTAACTTTTAGATCAATACTGATGACATGGATGAAGTTACGTGTTTATCAATGAATTTAGTGTTGAGGATTGTAAAGTAAACCCTAGCTCAGGGTCTGAAAAATTCCACAAGTTGAACAGCAAGAAGATCGCCTTTTTTCAGGCGTTTTCTGATAAACTTTGAGAAGCTCAAAATAGCATGATAATCAAATTCGAGCAATGTTTGCCTATACTGGTTGCTTAATTTTGGGCAAAAATAACCCCTAATAGCATCATCGGACAAGTATTGCTGAAAAATCAAGCATTGCAAAGACAGTGTAAATAAAAAATCAGCATACGGTAGGTAGTGCGCTAAAATTTTGTACATAGCACAGCTAAGGTTTATATATCATATCCTGAAAATTTGAACAAAATCCGGCTAGTGGTTCTTGGAATATAGTGCTATACGAGAAAGTGTATAGTAAATTAGTATACTGTATGCTGCGCGCTAAAATTTTGTACATAGCACAGCTAAGGTTTATATATCATATCCTGAAAATTTGAACAAGATCCGGCCGGTGATTCTGGAATAAAGTGCTATACGAGAAAGTGTAAAGTAAACTGGATATACTGTAGACTGCGCTCTGAAATTCTGTACATAGCACAGGTGAGGTTTTTACATCATATCCTGAAAATTTGAACAAAATCCGGCAAGTGGTTCTTGAGTTATAGTGCTATATGAGAAAGTGTAAACTAATGCTGGTATACTGTAGGCTGCGCGCTGAAATTATGCACGATGGCACAGCTAAGATTTATATATCCTACTCTGAAAACTTCAACCTAATCTGACTGCTGGTTCTTGAAATAAGCAAAAGAGGTGCTCCCAAGAAAATTTATAATAGTTTGCTAATAAGGTGTTTATCCTTCCCTTAAAATTTCAACCCATTCCGCTCTCTAGTTCTTGAAATATAATGCTATATGAGAAAGTGTAAAGTTAATTGGTATACTGTAGGCTGCGCACTAAAATTCTGTGCACAGCATTACTCGCCTATATACATCATGTCCTGAAAATTTCAACCAAATCCGACCGCTGATTCTAAAGTTATAGCACCAAATGAGAAAGTGTAAAGTAAATCTGTATACTGTAGGCTGCGCGCTGAAATTCCGGTCATAGCATGCACTGCCTATATACATCATATCCTGAAAATTTGAACAAAATCCGCCTATTGGTTCTTGAAATATAGTGTTATATGAGAAAGTTTAAACCAATACTGGTATACTGTAGGGCTCCCTCAAAATTTTTATAATAGTTTGCTAATAAGGTGTTCATCCTACCCCTAAAATTTCAGGTCAATCTGGCTGCATTGGTTCTCGACTTAACTCCCTTCAAGAATTAATAACCTACTGGGTAATAACACCCGGGCTTCCTCATGGAACAGAGGGGGTAGCCGAAGGTGGTCCCCGCAAATCACACATTTCTCTCTCTGGCCCTGGACCCCTGGCCCTGGGCGGGCAGGCGGCGGCGGGCAGGTCTGGCATGTTCATCAAAATCCAGCCTGAAAAGGAAAAATTCTGGGCACGTCTGGGCTTGTTCGCTCCGCCTATGCTTAAGCATAGGGTATCTTATAACATATGGACCAGGGAAGCACGGTTAACTACTACCAAAAAGACATCAAAAATTCATCCGGAGAAATTTTCCACTATTGAATTTTCCCCTGGGAAATTTTCCCCCATGGAAAAAAAGCGGAACCCCGAGAAGATGGCTTGTAGGCCGACCTGTAATGCTTAGACATGAGCGGAACCCCGAAATGCGATTGCGGGGGGGTCTCCTTACTACTGCCGCGTTTTGTTCATTATTCTCTATCAGCTTCTGTTCTATTACGTCATTTGAACCTGCATCGCGCCGCTAATGCGGCGTAGGATTTTAAAATACTTGAAGAAAGTTCAAATTTTAATTTCAACTTTTACAACAGCTTAGGAGCTTGACAACGTAAATTCCGTGTTTTTGACCAAAATTTATATGCATTTGAAGTTCCGTTGAAAATACTTAATAAATGCGTTCGGTGGTCTACCTTTCAAGTTGTGCTAAGTCAGACTAACCGTCATACATGCTTTTTGATGGAGTTTCATCCACACTTGGGCGTGTGGTAGGGGCTTGAGGGTATGCACCTCCTCCCCGATAAACCAAAATACCCCTCCCCAGAAACCAAAATACCCCCAGAATTCAATTTTTGAAAATTTTTTTGATTTTTTGACAATTCTTCTGGTGGTAATGGATAGTGCCGTATGAGAAATATTGAAAAATGTTGTTTTTTCGCCACACCGCCATTTTTAGGGCCATTTTTTTGATCTTTGAAAAATCTTTCACCACCCCCTCCCAGTAATTTTGGTGCTGCCCACCTATGGTTTCATCCTCCCCAGAAAAATTTCTATTCCCGTAGAAAGTTTTCTCCTCGAAATTCGCGATTGTAATGATTAATTAATCTATTATTTACTTGTATTGAGTAATGCAAATTTTTTGTGTCAGGCCCTTTCGCCCAACGGACGATCGAATAAATCTCGAAAATTACGATTAGAAGAGGTTGAAACTTTTCTCAAAAATCTCGACAAATTACCTTGTCGATTGCCCCAATCGGCCATTATAAACGTACGTTTTTTTCAATTTAAGATATTATAATTAGAAGTATTATAAAAAATTTAATTTATCGAGATTTAGAAGAATTAAAATAAAATTTTCATCACTTTAATTAATTTGAATAAAAAATTAAAAAATAATTATCCCCTCGTTAATGATGTATGTATTGATCATACGTGGGCAGTAAGGAATTCTGGGGGTGCAAGAGTCTCTGAAGGTCAAAAGTGGCCTTAAAAATGGTGGTATGGCAAAAAACACCATCATTTTTCGACGTTTCTCATCAAGCACTATCCATTGGCATCAAAAAATTGCGAAAAAAACGAAAAAAATTTCAAAAATTGAATTCTGGGAGTATTTTGATTTCTGGGAATATTTTGGTTTGGCGGGTGCATACCCCCAAAACCCCACGCCCAGGTGTGATGTATTGATGTTTTGATCGGATTTTTGGTATAAATCTTGTTTGAGCTCTGCATTCTGATTTCGAAATTCCCGATTCGTTTTGTATGCTAGAGTTAGAAAAAACTACTTTCCAAATTACGAAATAAAATTTAACTTCATTTTCTTATTTTTCTTATCAGAAATGGCTACTTTTTGATTATTGACTGCTCTTCATCTTTTTATTTTAGATTGTGTTTTCCATAAATCAATTTTGTGTTTCGATTTTAAATTTTGTTTTTTATATCTTTTTAATTAAAACTTTAAATTTTTAAATTTTTTGTAAATTTCTTCTAAAATTAAAAAATTCGGTTCAACAAATTTATGAAACAAGCAGTGTTTCGTTTTTATCTGTGGACAAATATGCCTCGAATTTGGAGTATTTATTACAAAAATCGGACAAATAATTGTAAGAACGCGCTTGAATTTATTAAAGTAGAAAAATTTATGCCAAAAACTTCATTTCGTACATATGTTTGATTCCTGCTTTTATGATTATTTAGTATACATTCTACTTGAGTTGTTTACACTCGCGCGCGTTGTTTACACTTGCCGCAGACTCAAAGTCTGCTTTGTTTCTGTTCTAATGTAAACCTTAGCGAATAATGTTTAAACTTTAAACTTCTAGTCAACTTACTCGACTGTTTTACGTACTTCTTACAGTTTACACTAATGTGTTGCGTAATACAGTTTAAAGTGTTTTTTTCAGAATTTTATCACTGATGTTCGTAAGTTCAAAGATAATTGCTTCGATGCTTTATGCGGTGCGTCCGATCAGAAATCGTACGATGCTGGCATCGAACAGACTCTCCAACGGTTGCTCGAAACGGCGCTGGCGTTCGACTTGCAGTTGCCCGAAATTCCAAAACTTAAATCTGTAAGCTAAAAAATTTGCATAATTAAGTCAGTAAGCGCCTATAATCGATTGGCTTGCGTAAATTTATTATTGGCCTCGATAATGTATTCTATATAGCATCTTTTACGGTAAGTATTCTGCAAATGTATTCTATATAGTATCTTTTACGGTAAGTATTCTGCAACTGCTCGTGAATTTGAAGCAACCTGATCTTGGTTGCGCGAATGATTCAAATTCCGAGTTTAATGCAACTAGCGACAAACTTTGTAAATTATTTTCACGCATTAGATATTTTTGAAACATTTTCCCTATCATATGGTTTGATAATTGTTGCTGATGCTGTGCTCGCCATGAAACATGGCGCACTATAATCGTCAGATTTATATTAGATGGTGCGTCGCGAGCGCCGCATTTCGTCTATAATTCGCTATCATCTTTTTTATTATGATAGGAGATTTATCTGTATCATGCCTTTAATCTGGCGATGCGGACGGTGCAATTTAGCTATTCAATAGCGCCAACAAGAAGCGAAGCGCGCATGTGAATACCGGAAGCGCGCACGTGCCTGAAAATGGAACGGCATTCACGTGCGCGCACTCGCCTGAATACAGGACGGCATTCACCTGCGCGCTTCTGGTATTCACGTGCGCGCTTCTGGTATTCACGTGCGCGCTTCCCTCTCGTTGGCGCTATTCATAGCTAAATTGCGTCGTCCGCATCGCCAGATCAACGGCATGATACAGATAAATATCCTATAATAAATAAAAAAGATGATAGCGCATTATAGACGGAACGCGGCGCTTGCGACTCATCATCTAATATAAATCTGACGATTATGGTGCGTCATGTTTCATGGCGAGCACTGTATCTTTTACGGTAAGTATTCGGCAAATGCTCGTGAATTTGAAGCAACCTGATCTTGGTTGCACGAATGATTGAAATTCCGAGTTTTATGCAACTAGCGACAAACTTTGTAAATTATTTCACGCATTGGATGTTTTTGAAACATTTTGCCCGTTATAAGTTCGATAAACGTTGTTGATGCCGTGCTGGTTTGTTTTACGATCGATTGCGCAGCTTGGTTGATGCAACCGATGCTGCAGCTCGACTGCGTCCTAAGCTTCATTTATAGATTTCGTCTCAGCTGGAACAATTTCACTTTTTTTATAATTAATCGTTGGGAGTCTTTTTTGGATTTTACGCAAAATTTTAGTCCGTTTCGTTTAACTTTGAGGTTTTTGTAAACAGCGCCTATAAAAGTGTTTTAAACTAATGCTATGCTGGTGATATTCTAGGGCATATCGAATTTCGGGGCGATCTTTAGCGTTATTAACCCGCATATTACTGTTTTGTCGCCAGATTTGCAGGCACGTAGCTGGCCGTCCTATTTTGGGGGACCAATACCAATTTTTGGGGGAACTAAGCCCAAAAAGGACAAAAAATAGCACAAAATAACGTTTAAAAAGTCCTATTTTTCCGATTTTTCTCGAATTTGGGGATACGAACCCCCCATTCCCCCAGAGATACGTGCCTCGCCGATTTTGCAGATTAAAGTGGAGAGAAAAAGTGCAAAGTTAAATGTAGCAGACTATAGATGTCATGTGTAGGCGTGGCCCATATCCGTACGTGTAACGACTCGAAAGTCTGGATAGAGGGGTCTCCGTCCATTTTTAAGGGAAGGGGTGGGGGGTAAACGACCTTAAATGTTTTGGCCAAAAAATACCGCAAACGGTCAAAAAATTCAAATTTTTTCCGAAAATTGGTAGGGGTTAAAATTTTTTGGCTTTGGCCACACATGCACATAGATGGGTGACGGGGTATTACCATCCTGCGGGGTTAGCCGGACGGGTACTATCCGACGATTTTGAGCCGATGATACGTTTTTTTGCATCATCGCCGGATTAGTATTTTTGTTGTACTTTTCGGTCAAAAAGCGCGCAAAATTCCATCAATTTTTACAATTTTTTATTGTTAAAAGTAATAAAATGCGGTCAAAATGGACTAAGAATGCTTTTAAAATGCGATATTACCACGAAATGACCTTTTATAGGCTATTTTCACCATTTTGATCGTTTAAACAGCAAAAATTCGTGAACAATAGATAAACTACTTTTGATTTTCGCGATTTCACCCCCCTACCGACCTCTGTATCTTGTGCAAGTATGGTCTTGGGGAGGAATGGGCCACTTTTGGTTGGGAGTTCCTCCATTACTCCGCGCGCACAGCGCTGGGAAAACTGACATGCTCCCTAAGTCTAACTCAAATTTTTTAGCAATTTTCAGACAGTCTAGGAGTCAAAGCTATACATAAGACAATAATTCGGAACTCGAAGCGCCAAAATTTTGAGTTTACTAGCTTAAAAGTACGCTAACGACTTTGGCGGTGCTTCAGACGCACTTCGCCAAGTTTTCATTATCGGCCCCTTGTGGGACCCTTGGAGAGAAACAAAATAACTTTCCCATTCTGGGGGCCGGCCTTCCGCCCGCCCCCTGGCTACGGACCTAACCATATAATACACGAAATGTATCGTTCAAACTCGGATCTCTTGTAATTCAAGTAAACAACAACAACGGAGAAAATGAACATGCCGGCCCGGAGCGCTGGAAAATTTGACATGTTCTCCTCGTTTTACTAAACTGAGCAGTTTTTGAGCGCTTTAGAAGGAAAAACGTGAATATAACCGGCGCAAAGCGCCTGAAAATTTTCGACTTTACTAGCTCATCGATACCCTGAAAACCTGTTTTCTTAGACTTTCTGAATACGTGCAATGCATTAATTATAGCTGGCCCGAGGCGCCGGAAATTTCAACATGTTTCCTTTTAGCTTAATTTTGCAGCTTTTCGGATGTACGCGATAGAAATTCAATCTGGCGCGAAGCTTTGGAAATTTCATATATTTTTAGCCTCTTAAGCTCACTTTTATAGGTTTTAAAAATAAGCCATGCCTAAACGATAATTATGCGAAGCGCCAGAAAATTTGAACGTTTTTAAGCCGCTAAGCTCAATTTCGCACCTTTTGGAGAGAAGAAATGCAAAATTCATCTTACGAATAATTCTCTCTTAAAAAAATTTAATTCGTAGTAAATAGAAATTTTTATTGGATCGTGTTGAAATTTGAGCATTTTCACGCTGGAAAACGCCAAAAACCTATATATGTGCAGTTTCGAAGCTGAAAATTCTGGAGAGAAAAATTTCGGGTAAAATTTGCCCCTCCTCCCCCTTGCCCCTGAATACAGGTCGGCTTATATGTACCTGCTTTAATTTTTCGTTGCTTTTTTCCATATTTAAACTAAGGTATTTATAATGTTCGTTCAAATTTATAAATTGTCTTTTGGCTGACCTTGTTTCCGGTTCAACGACTTCGCTTCTCTTCAACGCGTTAGCTGATATAAATGCTAAAACTTTATAGAAGCTTTGTTAGTCCACAGTTTATGGTTGATTGTGAACACTTTTGTAGTAATTGATTTTTGATTTTCAATTTTTTCTAAAGACTTGATTTTACGGATTTCAAATTTTACAAGAAGCTTATGTTAGTTTTTTTGAATTTTTTGTGAGAATTTTATTTTATTTCGATTATTTTATAAATTTTTTTATTTTCTTGCGTAGGCGTAATGCCTGCTTTCAATCGATTTTTTAATAGATGACTTTCATTTTAGCAGAATTAATTTAATAGATTTGACTTTATTTTAACATTAATTCTGTTCACGAAGTTCACGCGCTTATTATAAACTTAAAATAGGCGGCGGATGACTGAAGGATTTTATAGTGCAGTGCACCGTAATTAATTTAAACTCCGTTTGACTTGTACGTGAAATATAACTTTTAAAAATTATGAAAATTCTTCAAGTGAAAATTTTGAAAAAATAGGAAAATAGTCAAATCAAAATATACTTGAGTAGTGTAGATTATTTTTTTATTGCATTCATTACTCGTATTGTTGATTTTGTTGTTTTTCATGAATAACTAACTACTTGTCTTTGCCTTCGTCCGGGAGTGGGGGGGGGGGCGCAAACTGGGTTTCTCGGTGGGGGGCTATATGAGTATTTTTACCTTTTTAATGTTAAATTTTACAAATTTTAATACTTAATCCGTTTTATTTTATATTTTCATCACCATTTATGGTTAAATAATTCATGAAAACAGTAAGGATAGGGCCAGAGGCGATTAAATAAGTTGCAACATCAAAAGTATACAAAGTAATGGAAGAAAATTGTCTGGATGAATTGATTCGACAGTCTACTGCTCGAAAAATTAGTGTGTACTTGTACCTGGAACTATTGTGTTAGACGTGATTTAACGCCTTTTCACGGTTCGAGTAACGGGTTTGGCCCCAGAACGGCCTGAGGAGGTATGCCTGTAAAAGTTGCGGTAGGTTAGATAGCCCCCATACCCTCTACCCCAACCTCCCCACAAGTGTGCATGTGTGTTTGATATTATTACAATTATTATTCATTATTTTATGATTACATTTTTATTCTTATTACTACTGCTTAAGGACGTAGTCGTCCTTCGTTTTGTGTATGATTTTTCGGCAATGGCTCTGAATTCCGGCTAGTTAATTTTATAATGATGAAGGAAAATTTAAATAAGCAACATCGATGGAAATTTTCTATTTTATGATTGGCCTTTTAATGATATGTGATTAAATTTAAAGAGACTTACTAGCCCAAAAAAGATACGTCCCGATTTTTCGCATCGTAATTTGGGTGCCATGGACATTTAATTTTCAGATCATTTGCGTTGGGATAGATGAAGATCTTTTCTGTTTGAATCGGTAAAGGAAGAACTTTGGCCAGGTGCAGGGCGGATTGAGCGGGCGGGGCGGCCGCCCCCCCTCTTAATTGGCCAGCAATAGTGCGCAAAATTAGAAAGAATTTTTGAGCGATTTTTAGCGATTTTCTGGTTGAAACGGCTAGTTTTTCCGCCCAAGTCGTGGATTTCGGCCCCTCCCCCTTAGGGGTACCGCCCCCCTAGTTAGGAAAACCCTGGATCCGCCACTGGCCAGGTGCCAACGTTCCGTCCGCTACCGCTGCATTCACCTCGGTGTCTATATCAAGCGCTTAAATCCCGGAGTTTCTGCATTGTATCAAAAACGTTAAGCGTACAGAACCGAACGCTTTGGCAATATTGAGTGATAAGTGTAAAGAGAAGTGCTTTAGCGCTCGGACCGCTGGCAGTTTGCCGATATCTTCCGCGCAATTAAGAACGTTTCAAGAAATGGTATATTTTAAAAATATTTTAATCTATTTTTAAAATATTTTAAAATATTTTTTCTAAAAATTCTAAAAATATTTATTTTTAGCATCTTTTTTGTTGGTTTGTTTTTACTCTGCTCTCCTAACGCACAGGCGTTGTCCTCGTTGGTCGACCTGAAACCCAAATCCGACAAAGAACTTCCTTCACCCGATCCTCAAAGTCAAATTACCTCCGCGACGAGCGTTAAACTTGAATCGGATCATGATCGTCATCCTTTTGAATCGACCAATGATAGTGAAATCGCATCAAAGCGGGCTAAGCTTGACGATAGTTCGAAATCTCGCGACCCCGACACGAGTGAGGAAACGCAAAAATATGAAAAGTAACGTAAAAATAGAGAAAATAAATAATAATGGAAAATATAAAAAAAATAAAATAAAAAAGTAATTTAAAAAAACAAACAAAAAACATCGTTTTTAAGCGTTTCTGGCTATGCTCTATCTTCCCAGAGCATAAACACGAAAAGAATTTCGAGTATAATCAAAAAGTCGGTTGAACAAAATATAGTCAAAAATGATTATAATGGCGCGAAGCGCCGAAAATTTGGCACTCTTGATCAAATAGACAGCTAAAACACTTAAAAAAGCATCTTTTCTACAACTTTTTAGAAAATTTTTGGAAACTTTAAGAAAAATCGCTAATTCTTGGGGGTTGAAAATTTTTCTTGCGGGGAGGTGAAACCCCACCCCCCCCAATCATGTATGATAATTAGTAATAAAATGCATGAAACGACATAAAATGAATAAGCGGGTCAAATGTGGTCGAACGTGTTAAAATTATAATTTCTTAAGAATCTGAAAGAAAAGTTTTTTATTCTAACCACTTATCTAACAGGAAGGATGGGGATCGTAGCCGAAATTTGAATGTCGGCCACCCATTACCCTCCCATGGGCTGAGATCTTTCAACAAGTCGCTTCTATTTAAGGCAAAAGCTTAAGTGTTTAGCCCATCAGGTGCTTTTTTTGACTTTTTCTGTCCAGAAATGGAAATGCAATTGCACCGAATCTCCTCTCCTCTAGTTAAAAATCAAAGCAGGCTACCCCCTCCCCCTCAGGCACGTATCTATGGGCTGGGCTGTTCAGGACCCCCCAAAATTAAGAAAAATCGGAAAAATAGGACTTTTTAAACGTTATTTTGTGCTAGTTTTGGCCTTTTTTAGGCTTAGCCCCCCCAAATTGGTGTTGGTCCCCTCAAAATTGGACGGCCAGCTACTAAAAAGTTTAATAGATTGATATTAAAAAACCCAACCATTGAATCAAAATTGCACTTTTCTATATTTGGATGTAAATTTAATTCCCTAAGCCTTAGTTTAAATAATTCATATAATTTCGTGTTTTGACTTAACTATTTTTCCGATTCTCCTGCGGTGTCAATTTTATCGAACTCTTCCAGTTTACACAACATACGACTTTTGTGTAAACTATTTGTTCTTAAATTTGTTTGGCTTTGAACTTTGCAACTTGGCCTGCTTCCCCCCCCCCCCCCCGCTATTTCCACATACTCGTATTTCGATGCTCTTTGTTTGGTTTTCCTCTTTTTTTATTTTTTAGCCTTTTTGTTTACATTGGGCTAAGTCCAAATAATCTGTTTAAATTGTGTTTTTAAAATCCCTAATCGTTTTTACCGTAAATTTTTCTTGGTTATTCATCACGGCTTCACGACGGCAGCCCACCGGTTCTTTTTACGTAGAATAAATGTGACAACTGTTTTCTCGTAACGAAACTTGTTTACAATAATAGTTTTTAGAGTGTAAAGTAGTTTGTAAACAAAGGAAACGGGAGCGCAAATATCATTACAGCTTCCTCCAAATAAACCAAATTATACATTCCCGAAACTATCTCGTTTGTTTCGTTTTAATTCTCATCCACGCAACATCCAGTTCCCTGATCTTGTGTAAAGTAAGGATGGTTTGAACGAAAGAATTACGATTCGTTGTTATTCAAATGCAAAATTGTCCTTCCGTTCTTTATTGTTTCTGTTTAGTTTCGCTTTCACATTTGTACAATATATAAATTGCTCTTTTTATTGTCCTGTTTACATTTTTCTTGCTTCTCCCCGTTATAATTACATTTTGAACCGCCTGCTACAGTATCCTTTTCGAAGAAAAAAACATGCGAGAAGATGATCACTAAATCAGTATGCAACATTATTGTATTTTTAAATGCTAAAGCGTAACGCGAAATTGAAAGAAAGTTTTAGCCTCAATTTCTGAATATTTTTTAATATTCATATTTTTTTATATTTTCGGGTGACAATAAATTTGTTTTTTCTTTATTATTAGAAAAAAATTCCAATTTTTCAATCAATTTTTCTCAATTTAGAAACCTAAATCTTCCTAAATTTCTGAATATCATTTTTTTCTTAAATATTCATATTTTTTATATTTTCGGAGGACAAATAAATTTGTTTGTTTTTGCTTATCATCAGAAAAATTCCAATTTTTCAATTAATTTTTCAATTAATTTTTTAATTTAAAAAATCTAAATTTCCCTAAATTTCTAAATTTCTGCATATTTTTTTTAATATTCATATTTTTTTATATTTTCGGGTGACAATAAATTTGGTTTTGCTTATTATTAGAAAAAAAATCTAATTTTTCAATTTAAAAAAACCTAAATTTCTAAATTTCTGAATATTTTTTTCAAATATTCATATTTTTTATATTTTCGGATGACAATAAATTTTTTTTTGTTTATCATTGGGAAAAATCTAATTTTTCAATTATCGCTCGAAAAATTGACAAATTAAGCAAATGCTTAGCCTTCATTAAAATATTCACATGCGCCGTTGCGTAAATTTTTTGGTTAAAAATTTTAAACGTAAATTTTCATTAATTTTTGATATTTTCATTCAAGTATAAAAATTATTGAAGCGGGAAAACTGTTTTCGTGTATTGTACACTAAGCTTTTATATGCAGTTCCAACGATGTAATCAATCGCTGCATAGAAAATATAAAAAATGTTCGAAAAAATGAAATCGCGGTATAAAAATGTAAAAATATGCGGAAAAATAAAAGAGAATAAAAAGAGAACAAAAAATAACAAATGTTCTACGATATAACTGCCGATAGTGAGTTGTGTAAATTTTAAATCTGGGAAAACCTACAATTCTGTCATATTTGTTGGAAACAGGCGCGTAGCTGGCCGTCTTATTCTGGGGGGTTGCAACACCATTTTTTGGGGGACTAAGCCCAAAAAAGACCAAAAATAGCACAAAATAACGTTTAAAAAGTCCGATTTTTAATAATTTGGGGGAACTGAACTCCCCCCCCAATTTCACCTAGACATATGTACGTGTCTGGCGGGAAAAGACGTTCTTTAGTTAGTTTACACTGAATTTTCGCATCATTGGTCAGGCGGTGTAGTAAGATTTGACTGCGACGTAAAAGATGAGCCTGATGATAATACAGTATGCCATGGGAAAGCTAGTTTGTCCAATAGTGATAACGGTTGTCATAATTTGGATGGCACGACTTTGGACTTTAAACCGATCGAAGCATCCGTTACATCCTTATCCGTTTAAACTTGTTTTTTTCTTAATTCACTAACGTACAATTTCGACAATTTTGTAACCGTACAAATCGTTTATGTCTCGCATTGTCGGCGAAAGCGACCTCCCTCTCCGTTTTGTAACATTATTTTTGTAAGAACCCGTCGGAATGATGCGATTTAATCTGGCTTACTGTAGCCTGAGCGTACTGTAGCGATGCAGTTCGTTGTTTATTTTGCCTAGTGCGAATCGCGTCTCTGTACAGTTAATATTTTGTTCCGTCTTAAGCTGCGTTTTCTGGCATCGTTAAATAGATACTATCTTATTTACTATGTTCAATAGTATAAATAGCGCCTTTCTTATTATACAGTATCATTCGTAACTGGTTGAAGCTTATAGGCCTTTGTCGGATTATTTTTAGGCTCGAATAACAAGGAGCAAATGGTATATAGCAGTCAGGCATGTAGTTCTGGGGGAATGGGGTCCAGACCCACATGGGCATGGGGTTTGGGGGGTATGCACCCCAGAAGTTGAAATACCCCCCAGAAATCAAAATACCCCCCAGAATTCAAATTTTGAAATTTTTTTGCTTTTTTAGCGATTTTTGATGCCATTGGATAGTGCTCGATGAGAAACGTCAAAAAATGGTGTCTTTAGTCATACGACCATTTTAAGGCCATTTTTTGACCTTTGAAAAATCTTGCACCCCCCCCTCAGAATTTTCTTGCTACCTACTTATAGTCCTAGACCCCTAAAATTCAGAAAAAAACAGGAAAAATAGGGCTTTTTAAACGTCATTTTGTGCTATCTTTGGCCTTTTTGGACTCCGGACCCCGCCAAAATTGGTGTACGTGCCTGAAAGCAGTCCGTCCATAAAGGTGTTCATTTGTTGAAAGACAACTTTTTACTTACCTTCATTTGAGTGTAAAGTCAGTGCGAGCTTGATTAGCCAAGATTCTCGTTATATTTTTATTTTAAAGAGGCGGCTGTTTTACACGCCTGGAAGAATTACATAACGGACAATTACATTTAAAGTAATAGTTTGTAGTTTAAACTGAAAATAACTTATTTTTTCGCTCCTCTCGTTTTTCTATTTCTTTACACAATCATATTTTGGAATCTGTCGCTTTTTCGCAACGAAACATATGAGTAGTGTTCAAAAATTGAAAGTTTAAAAGCTTAATCTAAAAAATTTAGTTTAATTTAGTTTTAGTTTTCATATAGTTTAAAAGCGCTTCTATATTAAAAACTTCATGCTTTAGTGTAAAGTAAAATAAGGGAGTCGTGTCTTTTCGCGTAACATTAATTTTCACGCTGAATTTTTTTGTGACCTAATTCGATTGATATAAATAATAATACATGATGTTATTTCCAAAATATTCCATTCATGCGTGGGCAACTCCAGAATGGGCGTTTAAGTGTTTCAGAAGGTCGGAGAAGTGCTATAGGATTGATTTCGGGTCAAAAACGGTCATTTTTTTCTGCGTGTCGTATCGGTCGTCAAAAAATCGCGATAATGGCGGGATCAATCTGAAAATTTATTTTGGTCAATCTTTGGATTCCGTAAAAGATTTCAGATCTCAACGTATGAGTGTAGTTCCATCCATCTTTTCCTTGCTCTGCGCAGTATTTCTGTTACAATCTTCGATTTGAGATCGAAGTTAATAAAAATTATCTGGATTTAATTGAAGTTGTTGAGAAATTCGTCCTAACAATTCTTTAGTATTTTTTGTACTGACGGTCACACCTGGACGTGGTGGGTTGGGGGTAAGTGCTACCCCTGAAGTTCGAATAATTCCCAGAAGCGAAACCCCCCAATTCAATTTTTAAATTTTTTTTTTTATTTTTTCGTAATTTTTTGATGTCAATGATAGTACTCGATGAAAAACGTTGAAAAGTGATGTTTTTCGTCATACCACCATTTTAAAGACCATTTGTAATCGTTAAAAATCTTGCACTCCCTTCCAGAATTTTGGTGCCGCCCACCAATGATCGAGGCCAATAAAAATTATCTGAATTATCCGGAAAAATCGAACTTTTTGAGAAATTCGTCTAACAATTCTTTAGTATTTTTTGTACTGACATCTAATTAATAAGCAAATAATTGCACTTCTCCAGCAAACAATGCTGCTGTAGTGCAAATACATATGTGCATGATCCCACCACATAAGGCTTGGAAGGTCTGGATTTAGGCAGGACCTCACCGAGAGTCTGAAAGGTACCCCGAAAAATAGAATTGATATTTTTGTACCCGTAATTCACGACTTTCCAAAAAATGAATAGAAATGGGGCTGTTTTGTGCATTAGATACAATTTCAAGTTTTCGTGCTTCGCGCTATATCGGCTGTATTTTGTTTGCTCAGCTTATTCGACTTTTTCAAATTATTCTATGTTTTCACGTTTTAGAACGAAAGTGCATCGTGAGAAACGTGCCAAAAACCATTTTTAACGCGATTCACCATTTTTGTGACCAAAGCAAAATTCTTTAGTCCTGCCCCTCCTTCACTTCCAGAATCTTTCACACACTGTGCATGTCTGCTGCAGTCAAATATTGACTTTCTGTTTCCTCATTGTAAAACAAACTTGCTTTGCGCCGTGTATTTTGTCGAAATGACGTGCTGTGTAAAGACTACATTTCTAATTATTCGTACAATTTTCGATATTAATGTGTAATGTTTTCCCGTCATCTCCAGAATTGCGTTTTGTTTTATTGCTTCGTGGGCGGTTGATAGATTGATTTGATCCTAAATTTTGGGGTCACTGATTTGTTCACTTTCACGTGAACCTAATCCCAGTCAAAGGTTTTACTGTCGTTTTTTATTCCCACTTTCTATTAGCCTGATAACAAACGGGATTTTGTTCCCCGCACAACGGTCAGTTTATTACCATTTTGGGCGTAGAAGTTACAAACCCGCTAGATTTAAGCTAGTGTAAAGCATATGTGGATCGAAGTTTCTTTGGCTAAAACCATAGGTGAACGGCATGGCCGATTCGGGGGTCAGCCGGGTCGGGGGGTCCAAAATTCGAGCTTATCTGGGGCCAAAACGACCTCAAAAAATGGCTTAAGTCGCTAAAATATCGTTAAAACTACCTTATTGCGCATTTTCCTATCGATTTGAATCACTTTTGAAGAAAAATTTCCAGTTTTTATCCGTTTTAGGCCTTCATTTCGCCTAATTTTTGTCTAGAATATTTTTCCATTTTCTATTCTGAGGAGGAGTCAGGGCCCCTTAAAGTCCCCACGTGCATACCTGCTTGACACCCCTCGAGGTTCCAAAAATAACCTCGTAGATTGCGGTAGAGCCCCAGAATTGAGTTTTCTGCATTTCTCGTGATTTTTTCGGACGTTTGCTCATTTAGAACCCCTTCTAAACTCCCCTTGAATTGTCGTTTTTCCTGAAGAAATCGTAGAAAGTTCGCTACTTTAGCCATTCTATGCGATTTCAAGCAAGTTTTAGCTCGAAAGCGTCAGATTTCCGGCACATTGCGCTATACAACTGTATTTTTTCAATGTCATCCGTTTATTTTTTAAATGTTTTTTCTTATCCAAAAAGGCACTTCGTTAAATTTCTTTGAGCTGACCCAAAAATTCTATGCTGGACATGTATTGTGTAAAGGCATTACATATTGCAAGGGGCCATTTTCGTATCTTGGAATGTCCTCCATAGGCCTCGGGCAATGGCCTCGTGTCTTCCCGTTGATACCGGAGCGAAAATTTTCGGTTGGTTGCCAGTTTCAAAAAGGGTTGTTTTGTTGTGAAAAATCTACCACACCATTTTCTTCAAATAAATACTGAATTTCTAAGTGCATTGCGTATCTTTGTTTTATCAGTCGAAGTAAGGGGTGAGCATAATCGGTTTTGATGACAGCATTCACTAAGTGGATACAGCTATAATTTTTTGAATGCGTGTGTCTTATGCTTATCCATAAATTTTTCAATGGTCTACGGTTGTTTAGTTGGTTGCATCGTTGATTGGTTGGTTAGTTGATTGGTTAGTTGGTTGGTAGGTTGGCTGGCTAGTTGTTCAGTTGGTTGTTTGTTTAGATAGCTAATTGTTTTGGCTGGTCAGATGGTTGGCTGATTATTTGGTATTGATTGATATGGATCGGCTAATTGGTTCATTGATATGCATTGTTTTATTTTATTTACTTCCAGTTCTTTGTGCTTCAATATATTTTGAATCTATTTTGCATTTGTCTTTGATTTTTTAAGTTAAATCTATGTTGACTATCAGCAGCCTCTGACCGCTGATCTTTAACGGCCTATCAAGCCGGATACCTGGTTGAACCCCTTGCCCGGGTGTGATGTCCTCTGCTATCTTGACCTGAAAAACTTCATAAATATGGTGCTACTAAGGGAGTGAAGCGTCACATTGGGTTGGATTGTATGAGATCAGATAATTGAAAAGTTTTCCCAATAAATTCAGGCACTTGTAAACTGGATTAATCAACTTTCTTTCTCAATTTGTAATGCTTGTCCGTCTTTTGAAAATTTAGTTTCCATTGCAGGTTTCTCAGATTGTTAGGGCACATCACAAATTTATGGTTTCGAATTTATGTTTTGGGGTTTGGGATTATTTCTGGTTGAGTGAGAGCAATGATAAGTCTGCATGTACAGCTTGATAATTCTAGGAGCTGAAATCGGAAAGAAAAATGTTTAACTGCCGTTTTCTGAGCCAAAAAACTATGAAAATGCGTCGAAAACAGCTTTAAGTTGTTTTTTCTGATTCTCTTTCATTTTAGAACATAAAGACGCCAAAAATTTCGAAGAAATATACGGAAAGAATCGTAGCTAACTGAACAAAATGTGAATAAAAAATCAGTATATGGCGCGAAGGGCCGAAAAATTGGCACATTTCAGACAAAAGATCAGTGCAAAAATTCTAGAACACGATATAGCGATTATAGTGAGTATGCAGTTTTCTTTGATAAGTACTTTACCTGAAATTCTGAGTTCTCTGGTCGTATCTGCACATAGGCGTGGAGGATCTAGACCTCCAGAGAGTCCAGCAGACCGGACCTCTGTTTTAAAAAGTCGATTTTCGTGCTATTTTTTGGCAATTTGATCCCATCGGACTTCAGCATTTGGCTGTTGCCCACTCCATGGTTACATCCACACATGGATGTACGGGGGTTTGGCGGCTTACACCCCCTCGTTAGAGAATATGAACCGCCTCT